>JADHYT010000087.1:0-58878 GCA_027604725.1 Entophlyctis luteolus
CAGAGAAAAACCCCAAAAATCATTTTTTTTATTCTTTTTTTTAGTCGTTTTATTAAATAAAGTCAGTCTCCGGGAAGCCCCCAAAACCAGTCCGAACGCCGACCGACTCCGCCGTTCGACCTCCTTCTCCAAATTTACCCCGCTGAACATCCTAAATACGGAACTGCCCAATTCCGTATCATTTTTAACGGGCGTGTGGCAAAATGGTTACCGCGCTTGACTACGAATCAAGAGATTCCAGGTTCGACCCCTGGCACGCTCGCTTTTTCTTACTTTTGTAAGTGCACCAGCATGGTTTTTCAATGAGGCAGAAGTGTATTTAAACAGCAAAAAAAGAGATGAGACACCCGACAAGCGACAGTAAAAACACACTACGCAGAAAGATCCACTCGTTGCTCTGGTAGCAGTAAAGAGTGGTCGGTATCACCGACGGCATTGCCGCCGCCGTCACTTTCGGCCACTTCAACATCATCGTGGGCGTGCATCAAAAGGCCTTGCTTTGCCTTGGCGGACGGCGCGACAAGGGCAAGTGCAATAGTGTCTGTTAATTTGTGTCTGGCGCGATGTCAGAGTGGGAACCGAAAATAAAAATACGCACAGGAAGAGTCTAGAGAGAAATATGTCGACAGGAACAGCGGCGATTTCAGCAGCAACGGAGATCACGGGATCGACAACGACACCGGGAAGGGCGGAAACAAGGGCGAGATAGACAATTTCGAATGAAACCAAGCAGGCGGCGCGGATTGCGAGATCAGATTTTAAAGCCTTGAACTGGTCAACGAGGGTGAATATCTGCACCGCGGATGCGGGCATGAAAGCTAAATGGGCTACGACAGTCACGCAAACAAGAAGGGTTGCGAACAACACGAATGCCGGGAATATGACGACTGTGGCGGAGTGAACTGGGGGAAGCGAAATTCGGAAGTCAGTGGGGGGCGGTTACAGACATGGATAGTATCGGGCGGGAACCTTGTGCAGCGAATGCGGCCAGAGATACAGCGTACGTGCATAGCAAGCCCCCGATGCAAAGAGCTGCAACGAATGTGGCCGTACTTTTTACTGACGCAGACATCAGCAGCAGGAAGTGTGCACGGGCGTGGACGACGACAGTGATAGCGGTGAGAGCAGCGGCAGCGCGCGCGGCAGCTATCGAGGCGATTACCGGCATCGGTGAACCGGCAAGTGGGCGAGCCGCCAAGAACAGAGCGACGGAAGCGATAACGGCGAGGGCCGATGCACCCGCAAGTGCAGCCTCCAGCGCAGACCGCCGCATGCGTGAGCAAGTGGACGCGGCCAGCACGGCAGCGGCGACTGCCGAGGCCACCGAGACGATGGCAACAAGGCTGGCGCTGTTGTCCATATCAAACAACTTGTTCTTCACTTCCATACAGCCCCGCCAAGATCCCCTCAAGAGCCGTGTTTGTCCCCGCGCATCCGTCGGTAACTCGCCGCGCCCACAGGAAATATTCGTGCACGCGCTGTTGCGTCCTGCACACATGCCGTCAGCATCTCCCAGAAACAAAGAACAGAGTGTAACAACGTCCAACCATCCGACAGGCGCTTCACGCGAAAGATCGCGGAGATTGTAGATTTTATCTGCCAGCTTCACGAGTTTCGCCTCCTTGCTCTTGGAAGGCGCCGTCTCGATTTGTAGACTGGCCGGAAAACATCACGATAGCGCAGCAAAAGAAATGATGCATTACCGCTTGCGCTCTGCTTTGTCGAGGCTCTTGTCATCGGTTACCTCGCGCACGATGCGGCCGACAGTGGAACCAAATCGCGAGTCAATCTTAGAGACGCAGTTCGAGTGAGAGCGCGTTGAGCGGAGTAGAATGGGGTTAAGTGGAATATAGTATTGGAGGGTAATTCGGCGCATGATACCTCTTCAAATGTGGTGTCGGTATCCTCGACAGTGTCATGCAAGAGAGCAGCCGCGAGCACAAACTCATCTTCCACACCACCTTCGATGGCTAGTATACGCGCAACGCCGATCGGATGGTTGATGTACGGGGTTGCGGCGAGGTCTTTGCGGCGCTGCCCGCGGTGCTTCTCAGCTGCGAACGCTGCGGCGTCGATGAGGAGATGCATGGTTATTCGATCCTTTGTAGTCTTCTGCGCAGCTCCCACAATTCACCTGCATATGGGATTATTCAGTTCAGTATAGTCCAGTTTATTCCTTTGCACCAGAGAAATCTATACTTCATGAGTGATTCGCCTGTCGAAGGATTTCCCCCCAGGACCAGATGGGATGCGCCTGCATTCTTCCAAATGGACACATCTGCGCCGATCTCCTGCACGCGTTTCAGCAGCTTACCAGACCATATACTGAGTTGGCGCACTTTCATTTTTCGGTCCGTGACGCCTTCGTCGCATTGGTAATCCTCTTATGGCCGGCTTGCAGCGTGCCGCTGTCAAAAATATGCGCTTCACAGTCATATCGGCGGTGGGTTACTCGGTGCGTCCGTTCCGTCTCCGATGCCCCAGACACAACCAACAATCGCCTACATGCTTTTCGCGAAGGAGGAAACTCTCGGAGTACTCCCGGCTGAAATGCTCGTGAACCCACGCATATCTACGGGAGCACGAGCACCGGGCAAAATCAACACATGTATGTGATGAAGCTCGTCAACTCGATTCATTAGAATGCAGACCCTGACGCGATTCCTGACGACTCTCTACAACTTGAGACTATTGCCGACATCGCGATCAATGTTGCGAAGGACTCTTTTTGGAGTTTTAGTTGTTATTTCTGAAAAATTTGAAAAGTTCCACCTCTCAAACCGTGAACATTCTTCCCATTCAAAGAAATCGATCCTGATTAGTCTGGATCAGTTGCTCTTGAAGTTGAAGCTCGGCCGACAGGAAATTGCTCTGCAGGAACTTTGTGGTGGGCCAGTGACACAGTTCCGCTGCCAGAGGTTTTCATTGCTAATGCCGAAAAACGATCTGATATGTAATCGTTCGGATTTTCTTTCAAGAATGCATTGTCCACACTGACAGTGCTGGATGAAGCCAGGGAGAGGGCAAAATACCCAAAAAAACGCGACGGAGCAACAATTGTCCACAAGGCAACGAGCCGGGTGAATGGCATAATGACACAATAGTTCAACCTGAAAGCGCCAGCAATGCGCGGCGCGCCACACAATGCACCAGCAAAGCGTGTGATTAGTTGACACGCACGATTAGGTTATGCATTAGGAATGTGGTTGGGCATCGCCTCCCGGTCACAACTCAACGAAACGCCATACGGTTCTCCAGGCGAACCGTTTCGTGTGCAATAAGTATGATGATCATGTGCGTGCGACAAGGCAAGGGCAAGTCGCTGGCCCTTGATCTCGATTCAATGCACAACATTCGGAGCAGCTACAGTCGCCTCTGTGACGGCGACTGCACCACTATCGCCGCAGCGGCGGCGTGCGGTCACTGCGTCTACGACGACTGCCAGCGTCGTCACCGTCAGGAACTCCATCGGCAACACGCGCCACCGCAATCTGCGCCCCACTTCCGACTGCAGCAGCACCATCAGCATCATCTGCGGCACTTGCAGATGCAGTTACTGCTGCAGCGCAGCGCGTGTGCGGGACCTTTCGTCGAGATCAACAGAGATTCGGGTCGCGCCAGCTGCTCCTTGAATGCTCAGGACAATCTGATAAACTTCAACTTCGACACGTCAAAACCGGACTTTCCAACTGCGCCGAGCCATCCCTCCATGGATCTGTCGCTTCCGCCAGTTGTCTCCGCGAATACTAATGCCATCGAACTGGATCTGAGTCTCGGCGACCTGTTTGGCGCAGACGCAAACCCCTTTTTTGCTCACGGATACAGCGGCCTCGGAGTTGTCGAAGAGGATCCGCTGCTCTCAGACTTTGATATTCTGACGATGCGTAACAACCGTGCAGGCGGCGGAAGCGTGAGAAAGACAGCCCCTGATAGTACCCTTAGCGATTCCATGATTGACGAGGATGTGGAACTCGACGACGGACTCGCAGGCCTTGACGCAGTAATTGGTGCCATAGACTCAGACATACATATTTCAGGGACTTCTGCGCTCCCAGGCGGTGTGGATTGCGTGCGTAAGAGCCGGGTGCTCCGCATTGCGAACGAAACCCAGCCTGTCGATATGGCTTCGGACGCTGCAACACACCCATCTTCTTCACGGCGTGAAAGTAATTGCATCGTCACTCACGGGGGAACTGCACCCGCTGTCGATGGGGATAATGGCGCAACCTTGGGTGTCGAAGTAGCCGTTTTCCGTGCGCCTTCACCACGACCCATCGACCTGCCCACCAAGGTGCGGAATCTGCAAGAAGGTTTTTCACAGCCTCAGCTTGCCATGCTTCCGACGGAGGAGGCGAAAAACCAAATGAAGCAGGACGGCGCGATTCGCGTTCCTGTGCTGCAACCCTCATCAATGCGACCAACGGCTATTTCAACTCCGATTGCATTGTCTGTAGACCCGTTATCGAATTGCCGTTCTCTGTGCAAGTCTGATGATGCAAACAACCGTAATACCAATATCATTCACAATGTCCCGCATTCTTCCAATCTACCGCCTATTATCTGCCAGCAATCAGGGCAAGTAAAAAATGATTCTTATTTTGGAGACACAACAGTAGTTCAAGATGCAAGCACCGCTACCACAATTTCAAATTGTAAATCCACCGCTCTCATTTCTTCTTTTCCTTCTGATTCCCGAGCGCTGTCGCCAGATCTCCTGCCTCCTCCACCGCCATCCGAGCTTTCGTCTGCAGTGTCTTCGTTTTCATTGTCAGCCGATTCGTCGCTGTATTCGACAACTCCGGCAAACTTAACACCATCCAATCATCCCATCGAATTAGCAACCCATCGCGACAGTGACCGACAATACGAACAGCAATCGCAACAAGTTCAACGGCTGATTCAAATCGAGAAACCGCCTTTGAAACCAATCAAAATTAAGTTCAAACCAAATCCTACAGACCCCAGACTCTCCAAAGTTGTGCCAGATTACCGAGAGCATCAGTTAAAACATAAGCGAAAGCGATCTTTGTCCCCGCTCTCACGTCCACTTCCGAATGCAAATGGTATAGACGTGACCGCCGCTGCAGTTGCTGCGGCTAAAGCAGCAATCTCTTCAGCTCATAAGCGATTGCGTTTGACAGTTTCAGCTCCGTTAGCTTCTGTTAAAAGGGGCGATGTCAGCAGTGGCAGCCATACCAGACCCGTTCCGTCACACTCGAAAATAACTCTCCTGGAAAAGACAGGCTTGATTTCGGGGCCAGAAAGCCTTCTGTTGCGCGTACGAAGGGAAGTCGAGCGTATTGAGCGCGCAGTTCTCACTGCATCCGGAGCTCGGGGCAGCACCACTCCCAGCAGTAGTAGTAGCAGTAGTGGCAGTAGCGACAGCGTGAGCTGTACCGGCGATTACGGTAGCCGTAATGGTGTTGGTCGTGAACCTGTCAGCAGTCGGGAGAGTTTGCATGCGAATAATACCAACGGCTTGCGTGAACGAGTTGTAGGAGACGCACCAAATGGTATGATGACTTGCTCTATATTGAATACGAGTGATGCAGCGCAATGTGCGTTGAAGCTTGAGAATCTTTCCGAAGTTCCAAATGATTTGAAGGTTTTGTAAAATTCACACTCATTATAATTCGAATTGAATCTCCCTTTCAGGAAACTAACGAATCGAATCTGTGCGAACGACCGGGAAAAGTGATTTCGCCGGTTCTGGAATCTACCCCAAATCGTTCCGTGCGCGCGGTGTTATCGGCACGAGCGGAAGCACTCCAGGATTATCTCGCCAATTCGACTGAAATGGATTCAAGCACATGGTGGAGTCTGCCCGTGAACGAAAGCACTACAATCGCGAGCCAAAATTTTGAGGCGCCGGCATCGCGACCCATTGTTTCCATTGTTGAATCTTCCGAAATACCCTCTCCATCACCATTGCTAGCGGATGCAATGCAAGTTCAGGATCATACGCGCGATACACGGCGCCGCCGGTCGACCACCACTACGTCAATTGCGTTTTCGGCAACTAGCGGCTCTACGAAACCGCTGCTTGCGACTGCACGGAACGGTGGAAGGGAAAACGCGAAATCGCCAAAACCACAGCTCACGCGCACCACGTTTTCGCCGCCGCCGCCGCCCCCTGTTACTTCTGTGAATACTGTGTATCGCATCAGCGAGAAGAAGATCCTCCGGGACTTCTTTGCGCGTGCCGCCACCGAGCTGGCGTCGGTGTCGAAATCGCCTAGTGCCGCTGATACAACAACCCGAGAGGGGTTGCGGTAGTTAATTATTGTTATATTTTTTGTTTTCGTTCTGTCCGCATCGCGGGAACCCGGCGTCGTTTGTCGCTGCGATAACTGCAATGTGAATGGTTTTTGTAAAAAAGTTTTAAAAGAGCCATTGGCAGGCTTTGGGGTGGGAGGCAGTATGAATTTGGGTTGCTGCTGTTGATGTGTTCGTTAGCCATTGTGATAGTCTCCGAAAGAGACCTGCCCAACCCTACTCGGACCAAAACGTAGTTTTCCACAACACATAGCGTATTTTATAACAGGAACTTAATAAACTCCACTTTTGCTTGTTTCGCGATATACCGGAATTTTATG
Organism: Entophlyctis luteolus; assembly: GCA_027604725.1. Taxonomy (NCBI): domain Eukaryota; kingdom Fungi; phylum Chytridiomycota; class Chytridiomycetes; order Chytridiales; family Chytriomycetaceae; genus Entophlyctis; species Entophlyctis luteolus. Next base: position 6,597 of record JADHYT010000087.1, read on the forward strand.
TTGACCTGGTTTTATTCTAAATGTTTGAAGTCGAGGCTTGTGAGACTGCGATTTCAAAGAAAATCCGCCATGCCAAACGCTTTACAAAATAAGCAAAGGAAGGAAAAAACACAGAGAAGCGCTTGAAGCCTTTTAAGATAAATGTTCTATCACTGCACAGCAACAAAAAAAAAATTGATAATACTAAAAGAAACAGCGGGGTTATTGGCACTAAAAATTTTTTCGGGATTTCCGGCTTTCCCGTCAAACATCAGCGACGCATCCGACGGAGCGCGAGAGGCCCCACATCTGGTTCCACCCGCCGTTGCATCTCCAGACGCCGACGATGCTGCCGACGCCGATCGTGCCGTTGAAGTCGTCGAGGCACAGGTCGGGGGCGTCCGCGACGCGCACCCACGGCCAGTCCAGCACCCACGCGCGCGCGGACGCGCAGCTGACGGCCACAACGACCGTACTGCCGTGTCCCCGCGCGGTGGGCGTCAGACACAGCCCTGCGGACGACGGCCACAGCCGCAACTGCACTGCGTCCGATGATGGCGACGACCACGGCGCTGCCACGGCGGACACCAGCGAGGTCGGCGACAGCGCCGGGCCGCCTGCATCACTGGCGACCGCGATGTATGCGGCTAAATTATTGGTGGATTGTCCGATTGACAGTGCGAATGTGGTGTTTGTCGCGAGCAACAGCGGGCAGAACTGCGCGGTGGGCGAGGCTGTTGTGGTTGTGGTGGTTGAAGTTGTCGTCGTGCTGGTGCTGGTGGTGGTTGTTGTTTCCGTAGTCGTTGTAGTAGTTGTAGTGCTGGTGGACGTAGTGGTGGTGGTAGACTGAGACAAGAACGGCAAGTTAAAACACAAAGAATCCGCGAAAAATACAATACCGTGGACGTGGACGACGTTGTTGTTGAGGGCGATGGTGGTGGCATGCAGATGTTGTACATGAAAGCGTACGATGTCTGTCGAAATCCAGAAATCAGCTGACGATCGGGTACAACATGGACTAACCGCGTTTGCTATGGCAGGAATCTGATCTCTAGTAAACCCTGGACATGAAATAGGATCCATGTTGTCTGCGATGATTCCTCCCACATTATCTTGCCAGCTGCAGAGCGCGTCAAGATCCGTCGAAGTCGGTGGAACACCCATTCCAAGCATATTTGGGAATATCAGATGAACGCATGCCGGCTCAGCAATCCACCAACTCAAAAGCGCAGGAATATTGTATTGACTTGTTGTAACTGGGATGTTGTCGCACACTGACAGAAACCCTAAAACAATCTGAACAAAACAAATGTGGGTCCAGACCAAAGTTTTCAGTGACGAGTCAAGTAACCACAAACCTGGTCATTTATAGAATCATAATCTTCACCACAGAGCGGCTGAGTGAATGAAAGCACTTTGTTTAAAGACGTGTCCAGCGTTTGACAGAAATTCACGACTTGATCGGGCGATGACGTTTGTTGAAGCTCCTGTCCAACGGCCTGCTGCCCGCATATCGAGAGCGTGGCCCACAAAAGCTGATATTCATTCATGTTCTGGCTCGTCGCAAAGATAGCGGCTTGCACCAACAACAGAATTTGAGGGATTGGAGACATTTTTGTTTACAAGAGAATTTATCTGGATTTCAGCAATAAAAAAACTGAGCCAAGTTCTTCCAGCATAAACAGTCGGACACAATCACAAAGAAAACAACAATATTAAGAAGAAGAAAAAATACTTCAGTCCATGGTTGCTCCACTCTCGTCAACACAGCCACCCGCTTGAAAAACCCACTTCTGGTTCCATCCGCCGTTGCATGTCCAATATCCAACAGGATTTCCAACTGTTAACTCCCCATTCAAATCGTCCAGACAATACGACGCTGCAGCAGTTGGACGCAGCATGGGAGGCACGTACGTCCACGTGACTGCGCTGCTGCAAGCGACTACGCTTGCCCGCTTGTTCGCGCCAGTCGTCATGCACCAGCCACCTGTGGGCGATGGCCTGTTGGGCTGGCTGAAGAGCTGTAATTTTCCGGCGTCAGTCATCATGAAGAGCGACGTCGACGTCGGACTGGATGAATTGAACGCCGCGAGCACCATCTTGCTTGTGGCTGGGTCCACAGACACAATCAAAGATGTACTTCCGAGAAGCGCAAGCGGACAAAACATGTTGGTGGGGACGGGGACCACAGTTTGAACAACACATGTATTTGTTGATGTGGGAGCCGGAAATACAAGCACAGGTATTGTGGCCGTCGATGTGGGGGTTGATGGTCCGCTGGACGATATTGTGAAGGCTATCGAGCTCGTTGACGACTTCTATGAAATGTAAGTTATGTTCATTCGTGAGGCATAATGAAATAGACTGGGAGACTGACCGTTGGCCATGAAGAACTAGAAGTATTTAATGTGCTTGTGCTGGTCGTAGATGTTGTCGAAGTTGCTGTCGTTGAGCTGGTGGAGGTTGTGGCAGTTGAAGTTGAAGTTGACGAAGTTAACGTCGACGTAGAAGTAGAAGAAGTTGATGTTGTTGATGTCAATGTTGAAGTTGACGTTGATGATGTAGACGTCGAGCTTGATGTCGAAGTGGATGTGGTAGATGTTGGCGTCGACGTTGAAGTCGTGAATGTAGTTGTCGAAGTAGATGTGGACGTTGAACTGGAAGTGGAAGAAGTCGAAGTTGATGATGTTGAAGTCGAAGTCGAAGTAGTTGTGGAGGATGAAGTGGAGGATGAAGTAGAAGTAGAAGTAGATGACGAGGTGGAACTTGAAGTTGAAGTAGATGACGAGGTGGAAGTCGATGTTGACGTGGATGTGGAAGAAGTTGAAGTTGAACTGGAAGTTGATGTGGAAGTCGAACTCGAAGTGGAAGTGGAAGATGATGTTGATGTTGAGCTGGAAGTAGATGATGACGTGGAAGTCGATGTGGAAGTGGAAGATGAAGTCGACGTTGACGTTGACGTTGAACTTGTGGAAGAAGTGGACGAGGTTGATGATGAAGTCGAAGTGGATGATGAAGTTGTAGACGAAGATGTTGATGACGTAGAAGATGAGCTAGAAGTTGAAGTGCTTGACGTTGTGGATGTAGAACGCGTAGTTGTCGTGCTCTGGGAACCAGGTTAAATTTTTTCCATCACAAGGTGCTCTCACCGTTGTGCTTGTTGAAGACGTTCTGGTTGATGTGCGGGACGTCGTGCTGGTCGATGTACTAGTGGTCGAAGTTGAAGTCGAACTAGTCTTGTTGCTTGTGAAGAGCTGTTCACACCTGCATTAATTAATAGCACCGAAAATGAAATTACCGTTGACGTTGTCGTGCTGGTCGATGTGCTTGTTGAAGTGGAACTAGTCTTGTTGCTTGTGGAAAGCTGTTCACAATTGTATTAATTTGTAGCAACGAAAATGCTATTACCGTTGGCGTTGTGGTTGATACTTTCGTTGTCGTGGTTGGTGATTTGGTAGTCGATGCTGTCTGGATGAAACATTAACTGAGAAACTCATTTTTAAAGCGTTTCTCACAGCTGAAAGACTACTTGTAGAAGAAGTTGTGGACCATTTACTTGTTGTGCTCGTAGTTGTAACGCTCTTCGGTGCTGTGGACGTCGTGCTTGTCTTTGTGGTAGTTTTTGTAGTCGTTGTAGTAGAAGATGATGTCGTTGTTAGTCCGCCGGCACAAACAACATTGAAGGTTGCGGTAATCTTTCGAAAATAAAAAAAAAAAATTGAAAAAATGTTTCCTTAAATTTTGGTTAACGTACATTTTCGGTTTTCGTCGGAATCAAATTAGTGGTGAATCCCGGGCATATGGTCGGGTCCATGTTGTCCGCGACTATGCCTCCAAAGTTGCTTCCCCATTGACAGATTGTAGTCATATCTCCGCCCGCTGGTGGAGATCCAAAATTCAATTGCTGAAGTATTGAATGAACGCAGTCCGGCTCATTCGCCCACCACCTTTCGAGAGTCAAAATATCGTACACAGAACTAATAACCACGTTCGAGCAAACAGAAACGAAGCCAAGTACGACCTGAAAAACAAGAAAGTGAGTGCCTGTCAACTTTAATCAAAAAAAGAAAGGGGGGTAAAAAAAAAAAACCTGATCCGGAAGTGTGTCTGTCCCATCAGTGCATTGCCCTTGAAGCGCGTAGACAATATCATTCATGGCGTAGTCAAGCTTTTGGCATAAGCTGAGTGTTTTCGAGGCTGTCGGACTCGCGACACCCATATATGTTGAAATCACCCCTTGCGCGCAAGTGGATATACTGTTCCACAGCGCGGTCATAGAAGTCAGGTTCTGACCCACAGCGACGCCAGCGAGCGACAGCACGGCGAAGGTGTGCAGAATCATATGGAGCGCTGAAACGTCAAGCCGACTTTCTCGGCTGTCTTTTTCTTTTCGGAGTTTGAAAAAAACAAACAACAAAAAACAGCACGTCAAAACGTGAATTGAAAAATTTCCAACGGATTGCTCAAAATATATTAACGAAATTTTGACTAGAAAACTGTCATCGAATTCAGCTGCTCCTTCTTTTGGTCCACCGACTTTTTCCAAATTCAACCGAAATGGCAAATTTTTGCGAACTGGCGTGTAATCTAAAGAAAAAAAAAATAATACTTCAATTCAAGGGTTCATCGGCAAATTTACGTAGAAAGCGAGTTTATTTTTGACCTGATCGGCTGCAACGCCGTATGTGCTTGGAACAAACCCCGGGCAATCATTGGCGTTCATGTTATTTTCGATGATGAACCCGATCTGATCGGAAAGACCGCACAGTATGACCAAATCGGTGTGTGTGGGGATTGTCGTTTGAATCAGATATGTCTTGAATACCCAGCGAACGCACGGCTGGGCTTGCAGCCAAAAAGTTTCGAGAGCATGGATATCGTACTTCGAAGTGGTGACAGGGACGCTGATGCATGAGACCAAAAAGCTGGAAATTATCTTGCGAAAAAGGTTGACTATCAGTTGTGCAGCACCGGAATCATATCACAGGTCGGGAATACTTTGTTTTGCAGCTGGTTGAAGTCGTTATTTGAAAGACTCTTGCAACGCGACGCCGCCTGGTCGACGTATTTGAGAAGCGACACGTCTAGGGATCGACATGCGCTTGACAGTTGGGACAAGGGGAGCACGGCCGCCGACGTTATAGCCAGCCGCGCGCACTGCGGCAGCTCCGTGAAGTACGTGCGGAATAGATCGAAGGCCTGGCCAAATGCCGAACCTGCGGCGAGAAGAAGCGCAGGCAGAACCGCGTTTGCGCGCACCATTCTAAGGTTTTTTTCTGGATATTATTGTGACAAATCGTCATTCAAGGAGATGAGAAAGACGTAAAGACAGTTGGTGATTTATTTAAAAAATTATGTGCCACGCGAAGCTTCAATTCAATGCTTCACGGTTCGAATGTGTCGCTGCAAGTCCTGATTCCGTCGGAACTTGCTGACGCAAGATTCGAATGTGCAGCGAAAAGGGTATTCATTCGAATGTGTAACTGAGTGTGACTTCAGATGGTGCCTTTTAGTAAAGGTTTTCCCGCAATCCTGGCAGGAGTGTGTCGTACACTCTTTTTCAGAATTGGCCGTGGTTGAAGAAGCTGAAGACGACGACGCACATTTTATGGACGGGATAGCTGGCATTGACCTTGGTCGATGGTAGTGCAGCTTGCTTTGGTATCTGATTTTGATTGTCTCGGCGAGCTTTGGGCTTGTGTTTTGAAAGGAAGTTGAACTTTGTGGCGGACAGCTTCTTCGTTTGTGTTCGTCGTCGTAGTCTCCCAACAGCATGGCAATAGACATAGGGTTCACAGCCACAGAGCAGGCCTGCTGGGGCGATAGGGGCGGACTCATGCTCCGTGCAGAAGGCGACGGCGAGCTGGACATACATGTTGGGTAGGCCGACATCTCTGGGGCCGGAGACATGCATCGCACTGAGGCGGCGTGGGCGAGGATGGCAAGGGACATTGTGACACAAGCTTATGATAATCCGAGAGTAAGTCGGCCGTTGTGATAAGTTGGGAAATTGCGGTGTGAATCCTGGGAGGTGGCGGGAGTGTTTGTTATAAGCCTCTTCGAGAGAATCGAACTCTGGAAGGAGATGCTGCGAGCGCCACGGTGTTGAACTTTGGTTTCCTTTGTGGGCTTGCCGTTCTCATTGGGTGATTTGAACCTCATCCATTTTATTTTTATTCCTCAACGCAGCATCAGCGCAGCTAATACAGCCACAAACACAACAACTGCCCCAACTGCTACCAGCCCTGGGTCTATCGGCGTGGTCGACTGCTGTGCGAGCTGCTGCGCTTCGAGTTTGGGTATCTGTGAAAAACTATTCAGAAATGGAACATCGGTGCTGCACTGCTGAACCTTCTGCACACTTGCATCTATCAAAACACGTTGGGCGTCTAGCCGGGCCGAAAGAACGCCAAGTGTTTTGAGTGTTTGGTCTTGCATCTTTTGGGCTTCCACAAGCTTGCTTTCCAGAATTGTGTTTGTTTTAATTGCCGAAAACAGCATTCTAATAATCTCCCCATCCGCATCCGCATCTGTCAGTTGCTGTCGTAATTTATCCACATCGGAATCGATTTTGGAGGAAGACAAATCATCCGGTTCATTCAGCATTGAAGTAGGCAGTGCTTGGCCACCAACCCCCGAATTGTACAGATCGATGGCCGTCTGCACTAGATGTGACAGATTTTTCAGTGCGACACTGGCAGTGTTGTCAGTCTGCAAGCCGTCTTTTTTGTCAGAGTTGCTCTTGTCTTCGTTCCATGCCGACACAACTTTGTCTCTGGCGGTTTGCGACTCTACGGCGTAGAACCGCAATCCAATCTGGAGAACATGAACCACTTTCTTTTGGTTGCTCAGGTGCTTTCCTTCTTCGCGAATCACAGCAGATCCTTGGCTCTGCACGTTCGAGCCTTTGAGCCAAGTCGACGGGTGGGAAACGGCCGCGATTGAAAGAGCCTTGTCATTCGCATTTATGATGCCCTCAGCTTCAGGATCGCACTCCAGTGCGACACGCTCAGCGACGTCTGCGATCAGTTCGTCACAGGCGATCCTGATTCGTGACACTCGTTGCGAACGTGAGTTTGAGACGAAGACAGCAGGATTGGCGGGCGGCGACGGTTGGTTTCCAAATTGCCGACACACGCGCAGAAGCACATGCCGAACGATGGTAGCGCCAGCGCCATCAGCGTCATTGCTTTGGCCGTCACTGACGGCACCATCGATTTCGCTGTCATCGTGAGTGGGCACGACCTCGGCCGCAAGGACGGCGAAGAGGACTTCAGCTGTGGACATTTCAACTTACTTGTTTTGTTTGAAGGAACGGGCGGGTGGGAAGCAGAAATAAACCACAAGCAGAAAAAACATCATGGCGCCGGGCCCCGGGAAGGACGCGCGCGGGGAGGGCGTTGGCGACAGCAGCTCCGACAGCAGCACCGCACAGGCGGCCGCCGCCTCGGACGCGGCGCGGCAGGCCGAGGGGCTGCTCGCGTGCGGCCTGGTCGCGTGCGCTGTCCTGGTCGCGAGTGCGGGAATCAGCTTGGCCTGTGGCGTCTCGCATGGCGCAGCAGCAGCAGCAGCACACACACGCGCACAGCCTCATGCTCCCAAGCACGCGCACTCGCACGCGCACTCCCACTCCCTCTCCCACTCCCTCTCCCACTCCCTCTCCCACTCCTCGCTACACCACCATCGCACTCGCACGACCGCACCACCACTGGCACCACCACCACCACCACTGCCACCGCCACTGCCACTACCACTGCAGGCACAGGCACAGGCACACGCACACACACACACACAGACTCATGCGCTCAACCCCGTCCTCGCGCGCCTGCTGCTCGTCAAGGCAAAAGCACTGTCGGCCCAGACGCCCCTGCCGCTCCCGCACTCCCTCGCCCCCCCTCTCCCCCTCCCGCCCCCACTCTCCGCCAGCAACCCCTCCCACGTCCTCGCCGCATACGCCGCCGCACAGTCCGCAAACCCCTCGGACCCAGATGCCCGCGTTTCTTTCGCCGCTGCAGCCCTAGCACTCAGACCGCCTTCGTCCGAAAACGCGCGACGAGCAATCACCTCTTTGCAGACTCTCCCACAGCCTCTCCCGCTGCGCGCCCTCTGCTTGCTTTCAACTGCATACTTGCGTCTCAACGATTCAGCAAAACTCGTGCCTTGTCTGTGGGCCATAGTTCGGTAACGAATGACACAAGCATATATGACGGAGAAATCTGATCATCCCCCAATACAGCGAGCAGCCACTTTCTGTGGAATCCTTGAAAACCTTAATTCGCTTTGGAGAGAGCATGTCTTCCGTCATTGGAAGTATTCCGTCAATTCATCGGCCATGGCTTGTCCCCTGGCTTGAAGCGTACAAAAGGTGGCCCTTCCCCAAAGTTAATCAACCCTTGACCAAAAAAAAATATTCAAACAAACACAAAGCTCCCTTGACTGCAATTTCAACGATGCTCTCGCGAAGCTCAACTCTGTTCAACGCCATTTATCCGCGGACAACGTTCCTTTGCTTCTAGACCTAGCCGAACTGCATCTACGCTCTGGAAACTTTGTGCTCGCCCATTACGCGTTCGACCAAGTTCGCCGTCTCGATCCCACGAATCCCTCGCGTATGGCCCAGTATGCACGTGTTTTGCAAAAGCAAGGCACATTGATGCAGCTCAACAAACTAGCGTCTGAAATGTTGCGCGACATGGATGCTGGCAATGGTTCAGACTCATGTGCTGCCGAAGCTTGGTTCGTTGTTTCACGGTACTGCGAAGCGAAGAAGGACTTTGAAAAGGCCCTTTTGTTTTGCGGCAAAGGCTTGAAGATTGATCGAAACCACGTTGAAGGAAATCTGCTGAAAGGTAGCTAAAATTGGGGCGGACTACTGTCCCGTTTTGCATCAATCACTTAAATTTTCTCTCGAGGATCCTTACATCTTGCTATCAAAGATCCACAAGGCTCTCTAGCTCCATTCAAGCTTGCTCACGCGGCCTGTCCCAGCCTTGAGAGTTACAGAGGCCTTGTCGACGCGTACATTGCTTCTCACCGTCTGCGCGAAGCACTTGCAGTCGCCAGGGAGGCCGTCAGACGCATGCCATTAAATGCTCGAGCAATTGTTTTAGTAGGCAGTGTGCTGACACAGATGTCCGGAAGAAGCTCGCAGGCACGATGATTTTCGTTGATGGCATTTGCGCTAAGTGTCTGTTGACATACATTTCACCTTCGTCGAACTGCAGGGTCAAGCAGCTTTCGAAAAGGCACTCGAATTAGATCCGTCGTGTCCGGATGCTCTGTTCTCCCTCGCTTCGTCACTGATTGCAGACTCGAAACATGCGCAGGCGGCCGAGCTGCTGCAATCTGCGGTTGCAGGACTCACACACACTACGCGCGCGATCCGATTTGCTGCCCCCGCAGCCGGGGCGGGCAAAGGTAGCAAGGGCCCTGGCGTACCCGCCATCTGTGCAAACAACAACACTCCGGCAGTGCATGCGCGTCTCGGCGACATCTACTCCGTACTCAAAGACTTTGACCGTGCGCTCGAGCACTACAACGTTGCTCTGCGCGGCGATGCCGCATGCGACGCCGCGCGCATCGGCATCGAGCGCGTCGAGAAGCTGATTGCTCGCGGCGACGCGTCCGTCGACGGAGATGTCGATGAAGACGACGAAGAAGACGAAGACGGCAATGGCGACGAAGACGCAAATGCTGATGACGGCGAAGGGATGATTGAAGACGAGGATGATTTGTAAATTTTTCCAACTTTTGAAACTTTGACACGTAAAATTTGACCCAAACCTAACCAACCACGAACCAAGGCATGTTTGTACTCTTGTCTAAGACACGAATCGAAGGCTGACAACTGCGTTGCACTTCAATTGCCAACTGCTCGGATATCCGCTTTGTTGCTCCGACCTGCGTCATCAAACACACTGTCTGGTGCATATAGGTCCGACGCGCACACCCAAAACGTCGTAGATTCTTTGGCGCGTCCGCCGCGCTCAAGAGGAAGTGAGCGACACAGCCGCCTAATCTCTTCGCCGTTCAAGGCGCCCCGTGTTCGCGGCTGACGACGCACTTCATGAGACCCGAGCGGCGATTGCGAGCTGTTCTGTATTAGGCTTCGACCCGAACGGCCACATAAACAGGATGGTTCAGCAGACACCGCGAAGACGGCGACAGACATGCGTTGGCACGGCCGCCACATCAGGTCCTTTCTCCCACGGATACATTCTGTACGGCTGGGCGACGCGCTGCTGAAGGCCGTCCGGCTTGCAATTTTTCAAACACTGCGGCTCCATTTGTAGCCGCGCGACAGAGCATCAAGCGAGAACACAGTCAGCGCTGCGCCTCCGGGTGCCGGCACCGTCAGCACATATCCCAGGGCCAGAGCCACCATCATGCCCATGTTGCGCTGCCTTTGGCAGATTTCGTACCTGCAGCCACCCCGCTGTCTGCCAGAGACAAGTTCAACCCGAAACCCCGCCCTCTGACCCGCAATAATTCACCGCAATTGCACCGTGTGCCTGCGCGACGGCGCGCATTTGAGTCCGCCGAAACCAAGCAGTTGCTGCAAATGTCTGTAGCGGCGCTCGGCGCGATGGCGCAGCCCCTCCTCCCCCACTGCGCTCGTCACCCATTGTCGTGCCAACATGTCGCTCCTTTCAACGCCGCAGACCCCATCGGCGCGTCGGCGCACTTGACGCGTCCACGTTCTGGCAGAATCGCCATCACAACGTCCGCCAAAGTTCGCGTCCCAGTCAAACGAGCGGCCGAGAAAGTCCTCACAGTACGCGCGCGCGCGTACCGAAGTAGGCGGTGCGACCTCCCGGCACCGAGTAGCAGCATGGTCGTCAAACGTATTGAAGATCGCGACACGGCAGTCGTCGAACGCGCCGCCGCGTAGCGTCTCGGCGTAACCCGTGGCCGCTGCGATATCCGGGCACTGTGCGTTGAGCCATTGCGTCGGCGCGGTCTCGAAATCTGAAAGGCTCGAGAGAAACAGAGATGCTAATGGTGAATGGGCGCTTGCTCATGTTGCGACAGCGTCATCTGTAGCCGCGGCCGTGCCGCTGCTGAAGGTCGCACTCTCGGACTCGCGCGTCTGCCAATCCTCGCCAAGGATCGGGAATGGCGTGAAGGGATTCGCCACTGCGTACACGTCTCGCTGGACCGCGGGGGGCATTTACATCGTTCGTCTGCTCTGGAAGGGTGTGTGCTGTGCCATGGTGGGACCAGTGATGAAGAAGGAGTTGTTTCTTGTTCAAATGAAGCTCCTCCCGATCGCCGCTGCCGTTCTTGCCGCTGTCGCCGGCCTTGTCGCCGCTGCGTCTGACGTACGTCGGGTCGAGCTGGATCGTCTAAGGGATGCGCCGTTGTACTATATGACTGACTACTCCACCCCATCACACAGGGCCAGTTCGTCGTCTCGCACCCAGACTGCACCGCCGACCAGATCCTAGACCCCACCAACACCACCTGCATCATGCTGCCGGTCCCTGGTGGCCATACTTCACCTGATGATCCCTACGAATGAGCATCGTGCATGACGTTCGTTCACTAGATATGCCGAAATAAGGACATCCTTGTCTTCCTTCTTTTTGTCTTGCGCTGTTTGTGTAGCTTTGGGTCTGGTTGGAAGTAAACATCAATTATCAACCCAAAAATTGAGTTTTAAACTGGGAATACGCTGCTTTAGGCCGTAAAATTGAATGTAGGGAAGTCAGACTGCTGCTTTGAGATCAGGTTGAAACTTTGAAAGAGTTTCTGCGGACGTTGAAAGTGAAGAACTGCACCATAACGTTATCGACCGTCGAGCTAACGCACTAAAAGCTGATATATCGCACTGCAACATTCGACGTGAACGTGGGGCTTGGAATGTGACTTCTTGGCTTCAAACAGTGTCTCTACGTTCGCGCCAATGGCTGGAAATTGTTAATTTGAACCAACTGTTTCTTTTGTGATGGAGATGTCAACAGCCGTCTCGCCCACACGCAGGGCTAAGGTCCTCGAAGGACGCGCAGTGGTGCGTGAGTGATTGCGCCCCGAAATCTTTCCTGCCTGTCACGGCTTACCTACACCTGCTGACCGTTGTCTATCTCCCAAACAAATCACCATCAATCAACGTACACACCCAAACTCACGGTCGCTGCCGTGCAGTTTATGCGCTTCCAAAAGAAGGCCGTCAAGGCGTACATCAAGCAGACCGCGCACGCGCGCCAAGTGTCCGCTGCAAACTCAGACTCATCCATCGACCCCGCCTTCGAGCCTGCCAAACGCAATGCGGCGGTCGCGGCCGCAGCGTCATCGGCCACCGCGAATACCGCACCAAGTGTGCAGCCGCCGCCTCCTTCGCCGCCACCGCAGTCTCCACGAACCACAAACTACGTGGTGTTACCCGCGTCGAAAGAAGGCGAACACAGCCCGACAGGAACCGCGCAATCGACGTGCGTGTTCGATGTACTTTCGCACAAATACAGGGACTACGAAATGCGGCTAGTTGCCGGGCGCCACAAAGAACTCCCGATTTCGCATAACGGAAACAAACCATCGGTGGCTTCCACCACGCCCGATGTAAGTCGCCGAGAACATAATGCACGTGTGCTGAATTTTCTTTGTTCCTTGTTGTTTCCGAAGGCCGCGGTTCATGCGATTTTGAACAAACTTCGCTCAAAGATTGAATCACTTCAGCAAAAATGCAACGAAATGTACGATGTGGGAGAATCCGAGTTGGATCAAAGTGTTGTTTCGCGATTCCAGGCTGAAATTAGAGAACTTCGCAAGCAGATACACAATCTAACGAGTCTTTCGCATTGACCAGTTTTTTGTCTAGAATAGAGTTTTTTGTTCGCACACCGAATGAAGCCATCATCATAAAAAAATATAACCTATTAACGAGGCGCATGTCTCGCACACGATCTGCAAAAAATTATCCCTGTACTTATTGTACAGTTCAAAAGGTTCCGACACAAGGAAACAGTTCATTCGGACATTCGAAAAAACACAACAGAAGAAACCTTTTGTGCAGGTCATCCACCGTCTCAAATGTTAGGTTTGCAATTTGCTCCACGTCGATCGGCTTGCGAATGACTACGACGCCTTTGCTCGAGCGGCGTTATGTTGTCGCCGAACGTGATCAGTGGCACGAGGCTCGCGCCAGTGGTGAGGGCGCGCCGCACAAAGTCCTTCCTGCCAGTGAGCACCAAGTCCATGGTTCCAGGCTACATGTGCTGGGAACTCCTCTGCTCCAGCTACGAGTGTGACGATGTCGCCTGCTGGAGCGCCAGTGACCGCGTCTTTTTCTGCTAGCGCATGCTCAATATACCGCTCTCTCCGTTCCGAGCATGGTGCGGTAAGTTGCGGGCTGTCAGTGTATGAGGCGAATTTGATTTCTTGCGCAACACAGCTTGAAAAACAGTCAATTGCACCGCGGACTGCGAAGCGGACGAACCGCGCCGCAGTTCGACTGCCGCGTCGACGCGGGGTGCACTGCCCGCATGCTGTTCATTGTCGCTCATTGCGCGCTCATTCGGAGACCGCGGCGAACAATGGACGCCGCCCATTCTTGTCCGAGCTGTCGCTTGCCCGCGCGCCGCCTTCCGCCCGACACAAGCCGCCAACGCAACCACCCACTGTCGCCACCACCTCCCGAGCCCTGTCCCCGCATCGTGTACGCGCAACGCGTACCAGACCCAAAACCCAAAAATATCCCAAGTTCACGCCGCCTCGCACATCCTGCGCCAAATGACGCTGGAAACAAAAGCAACAATCGACGAGAACCGAGGAGTCAAAGTCTGGGTTTTCGCCAACGGCGATGTGTTCAATCAAGGAAAGCGTATTGTCGTGTCGAGCAGGGTTTTCAAAAACTACGAACAGGTGAATACTCATCCACCACACTTGCACACAAGGCGATGCAAACACCAATTGTTAACTTTTTCGTGAAATCCCATCACTTCGCCGACAACAGTTTTTGCTGCAAGTTTCGAAGGACTTGAACCTTCTCCACGGCGCCGTGCGCAAAGTATACACTGTTCAAGGAGAACTCATAACAAGCCTTACGCAACTGCGCAACGGCCACAGTTATGTCGCCGTTGCATCGAGCGAAGTTTTCAAAAATGTGCAGTATCAAGTGCCCGAACGTCCCGGGCAAAGTATGCTGGTTTCGAAAACCGGAGACGGCGGCGGCGCCGGATTGATAAAGCTAATGGAAAAGAAGAAGACGGTGAAGAATTTGACGAAAATCGAAGAAGACGATAAGCCGTTGTTCACAAGCACCGTAATTTTGATTTGCTTTTACCTACACGCACTTCATCTAAAACTTCTTTCCTCTCGCAGAGCAAGGGATATCGCGTTATTGTGTACCTGAACGGAAACGACAAATTTGCCGATCTCAAAATTGTTTTAAACTATAGAAACTGCAAATCGTTCGAGCGGGTAAGATTTCTCTTTTAGTCGTTAAAATTTCAATCGAACCGAATAAAACTCTTGCAGCTTCTGGCTTCATTATCGCAGATATTTAATCGACGAATCCGCCGCATATACGACGCACAGACTTATACTCGTGTCAAATGCCTTCAGGATTTGAGAAATGGTCAAAATTTGGTGGTTGGAGGCGAACATGAGCCGCTGCTAAAACTTAAGTACCCTGTGATTGACCCGCTCATGCCACCAATCAAGAACGCTGCCCATCACATCCAAAAGGTTGTTACATTCTATCCAAATGGAGATGCATACCACCACGGATACCAATTGACGGTGAAGCAAGCTAGATACCCAACATTACAACACGTAAACATGTGTGTTCTTTCTACATCGCACTCAAATTCGAATTTTCCAGCTTCTTGACCACCTCAACCACGCGATTCATCTCGTTACAGGGCGGGCGACCCGCATATACCGTCTCGACACCGGCGCGCAGGTATCCGACTCCGATCCGTCGCCAATTTTCAGCACACAAGAAAACGCACCAAATAAATTCGTGCTGGTCTCTGGCGACGACGTGTTCTACAACATCAAATACGACATGAACGCGTACCAAAAGCTGGTATTTTCCGCGTCGGGCGACGCAGATGCGGTGGCAATCGTAGGCGAGCGCGCAGTTTCGCGACGAGTGGCTGTGAAGACGTCGCACACGGCGCGGAGGCGGAAGCCGCAGACCACACAACGCGGCGGTAGCGGTGGAGCGCGTGCCAAGAAGCCACAACTGGGCTCGCAGGCTCTCGCCAATACCGCCGGTCTCGGAGATGCCGGCAGTGCGGCCGGCACACGCAAGTCTGCTGCTTTGCAGAAGTCACGGGCGCAAACTGCGAAATCTGCGTCAAGAAACCCGCGAAACGTCAAGTCTGCCGGTGCTGTGCCGCGCGAGGACAGTTTCCGGGCAACCAGCCACGCACATGTCTCTTCAGACGCTCTAGCTGTAGATCAAGTAGCAGAGGACGATATCCCAGGAGGAGGAGATGAGGACCTACAACACGGGAGCGACATTAAAGAATTTCAGACTGGTGCATTCAGAGGCGAGCCGCGCGTAGCAGGCGCGGAAAGCGAAAGGAAAAGTACTGCGCGCGTGCCCGATGGAGACGTGATCAGCGTTGAAGATCTGCCAGCGCTTCCACTCAGCCCTCCAAACGGAATGCAGCGGGGTTTGGTGTCGAGACCAAAAACCGTTGACAATTTGCCGCCTTTGCCAATGACGCCAGCGGATGAATCAAGCGCATACGAATGATTCCAATTTTTCCAGAATACTGTTTGATTTCAGAATAAATTTCACGCAAAGATCCATAAACCATCCCACAACACGATGGTTGGTAAGAATTCTTGTTGTAAAGACGGCAGCACTATGATGTTTCACCGTCTCGACCCATATGTTGGATACACATACATTATACATATACATGTACTTATACTTGCTGCCTCTACATTCATTTCGCAAATAATCTGGACTATACGGATCATATTGAAAAATACTTCTATACAGGCACCAGTTTTACCGGCGGCTATTACCACGACACCACCCGGCAAATTCAAGGCGCTCGCAAAACCCGGAATGATTTGGAGTTGGCTGAATAGCAATATCCCTTGGAGGCAGGTTTTGGGCAATTACCCGCTTGTGATCTTTGTTGCATTGTTTGGCTGTTTCGTGATCTGGGCGGGAACAACTTGGGCAGTATTTTCTTCAAGTTCTCTACCATTTTGTTATCTGTGCTTGGGCGAACAAAACACTGACTTTTTGTGAAATTTGTTAGTTAGTTGGGTTGGTGGAGAAACTGATGAAAGCTTGTCACAAAATCAATTTCAACTCAGTTTACTTTCATCCTGCAAACTTGGAAAAATCCTTCGGCGTGCCTCCACGCGCAAACGGAAGCAACTCTCCGACTGCTGGGGATGGAGCCATTTCGACATCCGCGTCCTTCTGAATTGTCTTGAGATATACTCCGGGGTGGTACACATTCAAGATGACGACCGCAATTGTAACCAAAGCAAAATCGAATGTATACATGTACTTTTCGTTGGTGGCGATTGGACCGTCAAACCCAGCAGCAAATTCAATCACACGAAAGATGGACCGAATGAGGACCAGCACGCAACTTGTAAATAGCGCAAGATAAAGCTTTTTCCATCCAGAATTAGACGAAGCGACGCCCTTGACGCGCGAACAGAAGACATACGAAATCAGAAGGAAAGCGGTGTAGAACACAACTTGAATCACGAGACCACCAATCAAAATATAGTTGCCCATATTGTACAGTGCAGGACTCGACACAAGAATCCCGGATCCTGAACCTTGCACCAGAAACGAAATGATGTCGGAAGTTACAAAAATCTTGGCAATCAGGCTTGGGCGAACAGGTGAGGCCGCGGCATCGACAAAGTGCATGATCTTTTCCATCATGACGTACTGGCTCGCAGCAATTAGGACAGGTGATATAATAATCAGGCTCGACTGCCCAGAGTATGCGCCAATGTTGAACGGATTGTCGATTGCTGGGATGCGCGCGCCATATCCTGCTGCTTCAAACAGCACACCGAGAATCAACGGAACCATATACGACGTTCTGAAGCGTATTGCCTGCACAAGGTGTGCAATAAAAAGAAGCGCGAAGACTCCACATGCCAAGTAAGCCAAATTTTTGCTGGGCTCCTCGTGGAAGAGGCTGTAGGCGTAGTTATATGACCCATCGCTGTTGTAGACAGGTTTACTGCTCATTTTTGGATTTCAAGTTTGGTGACGGATTGCCTGAGGGTGCTCCCCGATTTTATTGACAGGATCTCATTTTGAACCCCAACTGAATTAATTTAATTCAAACATTTGTCTATGTTGACAAATCGACGAATCCGACATTCCATTTCGCAATGGCAACATTTCATTCTTCTTAGCATTGTGTGCACAGGCAGTTTTGGCGTTAAGAATTGGCATGAATGGGTAATGTAGGGCTGTAGATTGTATCCTAGCGCGTACTGGTACTATGCGGCATTGTGGAATTGGCTTTATGGCGACAGTACAGAGTGTTGGTCGCGCGGCAGAGTTGTGTTGGTGTCAATTCAATGTCCACTGCGAACGACGATCTCAACGACAAGCTCGCCGAGGCGCTCGAGGCCTTGGCAGAGAAAGAACGCGACCTTATAATGGCTGCCGAGTTCGGCCAGTCGCTGCTGCAGGCCAATGCCCGTCTGCAGCAGCAGCTTGCTGAGCTCCAGGCAGCCAAGGGCAGTGGAGGAGGTGTGTGCATCCCAGAGCTTGTTCATTCACGCTGCCACTTACTCATAACTTCTTATTACTCTTCGGCATAGATGATGAGAGCGAGGTTGCTGTCCTTAAGCGCAGACTCCGAGGTGCTGTTCCTTAAATGCCTCTCTAATTCACCAACGATCCGTTGGATCATGTGATCATCTGCGCGGTCTTACGTTATGTTTCGCTTTTGTAACCCGCCTCCATCGCAGAGACGGAAAAGAATGCTGATCGTCAGATCCAAGCCCTGAACAGACAAACCCAGACTCTGACGCAAGACCTGAGGGCTGCCCTGAACGACCACAAACGCTCTGAGGCCGAGCATGCCAAGCAAGTGCGCATGCTTGAGGCGGATCTCGAGGCCCTCATGGCACAAGTTGGAAGCTCGAAGAGCGACAGTGCCGCTGCGGTCGCTGCATCAAATGTTACTACTGCCTTTGCCACTTCCTCCGTCGCAGCTGTCACAGCTACCAGCGATGATGAAACCATATTGCAGATCAGCAAGCTACAGGACGAACTCGCTCAGCTTAATCAGTGGAAAGTTGACGCCGAAAAGACCATTGCCACTACAACCGCGACTTTGCAAGAGTCCATCGTCCGTTTACACGATCAGGAGGACAGATTGCAGGCTGCCGCCTCAATGCGCCAGGAATTCGAGCGGCGTGGCACACTTATCATTCAACTCAGGGAGCAGGTGGAAGATTTGCGCGCCCGCCTTGACTCCGCTGCACAAGAAGAGGTCGAAAATGGCGGCGTTACTCCCGCGGCTGACGGCCGCAGCCTTGCCAAAGTCAATAGCGACATATGGGAGTGGACCCCTTGGCTTGAGAATGTAAAGTACAAGGCCTGGGAGCGCGACTTGGCTGGTCTTAGAGAAGAAGTGGAAGATTTGCGTCGCCATCGCGAAGAGGCTTACAACAAACTCAAAGCCGAGATGGACGCCTACATGTTAAAATTTGTGGACTCTCTGCCGGAAAGCGTGAAGCTAGGGGTTGGCAAGGTCGTGAATGCAGTCACCGTTCCACTGGCGGGAATTTCGACCGCCCCTGAGAGGCTTAGCGGAGGATCGAAAGTCGAAGAGGTACATTTATTAGTGCATTTTGGCGGTTGTTCACAATTGGGAACTTAGAAATTGGAAACCATCACCACAATCTTCCCCAATGTTCCACGTGAAGCGATTGAAAAGGACTTGAGCGCCACGCGAAGCGTCCGTCTCACTATCGAAAACATTCTCTCCGGATTCATTTCACCGACTACACAGGTTGAAGTCACTGAAGAAAAACTGCAGTTTACCATTGCTAACCCGGAGGAGTGAATTGTTTTGCCGGAGTGATGAAAGCCATTTTCTTTTTGTTAAGCTGTTTTGATTTTCTCAGTGTCCAATTTTGACGTGATTATGAATGAAGAACAATCCTGAGTCTTGGTGTTTGCGTGTACAAAATCCTTCACTTACATACAAAGGGTTAGTAATTTTGTTCGACGACACCTACTGCTGCAGAAAGAGTTACAATTGTTCGAGCTTTGCGAAATATAAGCTTCATTAGTTGATTTCTGGGGAAGGATTCGAAAAATAGTTACACGATTTATTTTTTTTCTTTTTTCACGCAAGCACTAAACGGTAAGACTTTGGTGCTGGAAACTTCAAGTACATGCCGGGATGGAATACGAGTAGGATGCCCACGGCGTTCAGAATTAACGCGAAGTCGAATGCATACATGAATTTTTCGTTGGATGCAATTGGTCCGTTGTAACCTGCGGCGAACTCTATCACCCGGAACACAGACCGCACAAGCACGAACACGCAGCTTGCCAAGAGTGCTTTGTATGCACGGCGCCACGTACCGCCGTCGTCTGTTGGTACGGTGCGTGTCCGTGCAAAGTATACAGCCCCGATGCTAATGAACGCAATGTAGCACAAGACTTGCAATACAAGCCCTCCAATCAGAATATTGTTACCCAGACTGTATGTGGATATGCTGGCCACAAGCATGCCGGAGCCTACCCCTTGCACAATGAAAGATATGACATCGGTAGTGACAAAAATCTTGGCTATGAGGCTTGGTCGCACTGGGGAAGCCGCGGTGTCCACAAAGCATATGATCTTCTCCATTATGATGTACTGACTGGCGGCAATGAGAACCGGTGAAATCACAATCAGGCTCTGTTGCATTGCGAAAAGCTTTGTGTCGAAGGGACTGTTGATTGCGAGGATCCGCACGCCGTAACCTGCGCCTTCCAGCAGTACCCCGACAATCAATGCGGCCATGTATTTCGTCTTGAGACGGGCGGCTTGGATCAGATGGATTATGAACAGAAGCGCAAAATTTCCGCCAGCCAAGTAAGCGAAGTATTTGTTGGGCTCCTCGTGGAAGAGACTGGCGGTGTAGTTGAAGGTTCCGTCGCTATTATTAACTGGTTGCATGAATGTGCTTCTTGAGTTTAAAGAATGTTGGACGGTGAAGCTTGGTCCTTTAAATATTCTGAGGTAGGAAATTGGTCATCAGACACAATGACATTCAAATGGATGAATATCTTTGCGAATTTTCCCAATTTTGCTGTGTGTTGAAGATTATTTTTTTCAATTGCACAATAGCAAATGACAAGGGAATCAGGTTGAACCTTTCGAACAATGCTCAATTTGTCAACTAGTGCAGCAGCGTGTTCACAAATTGTATTCCATATACTGACAGTCGAATGAAGTAATAAACACGTTTTGAAGCCACTCACATTCTGGCTTGCAGCTCGTAGATGGGAAACCAGCAATCATTCAGAGACAATCCCGTGTCCACAAACGCAATGGACAACACAGTGCACGCCACCACCGACACCACCACCGCAATGGGCAGCGAGCAACCCAGTAAGGCCACGCGCGCGAAAGAATACCTCCGCAGGCTTCACTCTGCGCTGACTGGGCCCGAATACAAGCAGGTTAGTTCTTGAGTTTCTGATTTTTTAAGTGTTCTATCTGTGCGCGCCATTCGCACCAAAAAGTCTCAAGAAGTACTTCCCAATGCGATTTACAGTTCCTCGGAATCATGTCGCGCTTCAAGAAACGCCAACTCACGAAACGAAAGTTGATTTCCGAGATTGACGACTTACTCAGCGCGAATTCGAACGGCGCTGCTCTCTTATCCGGATTTGAAGTATTTTTGCCCGCCGGAGTGACTGTCGAGATGGTGGGAATGTCTCTTCAATTATCGATGCTTTGCAATAGCTACACGTGCACTTAACAAACACATCAATACAGGTTAGAGAAGGAGCGTCGAAAGGATCCACGCACTCCGAGGTTTATACTCAATATGCTGGGTCTGTTTTTGAAGAGCCCCTGGACGCTCATTCAGAGTCGGTTCAAGAAGTGCCGACAATCGAAATCAGGACTAGCGGAATTGTCGCACATGCTGCAGAAGGCTCATCTTCCATGCAAATGGCTACCGAATTGCCTTCCGCTATGGCGAGTTCCAGTCGAAATAAGATGGCATTCGATGTCCACAATCAAAAAGCCCCACTTGCTTCTTCCACCTTTATACCGAAGAAGGATCCTGATGCTATGGCGTCATTTTCCGTAAAAGTTCAGGTATTGGTTGATATCCGGGCTGACGAAGTGTGCTGAATAACAAAAGCACGAGTTTCGGAACAGTCCAGAAAAGCACGAGAAATTTGTGTCTCTCATTTCAGAAAGTCGTTCAAGTCCGTCGTCTTATCCAGGAGTAAGATTCTTTCGCTTTTGGTGCCATTTTCATTCATTGTTTCAAGGCCATTTTCCAAGCAACACAACTGCTCCGTTCGGCACCCTATTTACTGGCAGAATTCAAGGATATTCTTGCGATCGCGTCGTTTGGTGGAATCAGTCTTTCTACGCCGATGAAGACTGTTTCGGATGACGTCTCTGGCTTTGCGAACGCTCCCCGCAGATTCAGCTGCGGCTCCCAGATAGATAGTGCATCCAATGGTATTGCAGGGAGCGGTCGGCATCGCAAAAGCCGTAGTATGTCATCTTGGACAGCATATGCGGAGGCCTTGCGCGACGTCGGAGCTTCTGCCCAAGTTAGCGCAGGTCCAACGGGGGCTGGACGAATTGAAATTGTGTGCGGTGGTGCCAACGAAAGCACCGGGCTTCTTATGACCTACGAGCAGTGGGTGCAAGAACACGCTCGACGTAGTGGTTTATCGGCTACTTCGAGCCTTGTGCCAACCACAGGTGGCCGCGGACGGTGGTGGTGGTGGTGGTGGTGGATGGCGACTGCGGTGCGCGCAATAGGTGTGGGTGTCGGCGTTGGGGTCGGGCTTGGCCTGCTTCTGGTATGGTCTCGCCAAGACGCGGCAATGTGATTGCAATCCCAATCCGATTTTAAACTCTGAATTCCGGAGCGTCTAAAAATTCTAGACAAGATCATCATGTGTCATGCACTCAGCACGCAGTAGTTTAGTCACTGTAAGTTCATTTCCTTCGGCTGCTCGTGAGCTCTTACCACTGCGCTACACCTTTACGATTCATTCACAATCAAAACAGAAGGAAAGCAGTTTCATGTTCGATACAAGGCGGCTCGTCACATGAGGGGATGAGACTGAAATACAAAAAACTATACAATTTGATTCAGCAGTTGCACTTCCAATGTTGACAAATTCAATTTGCAAGCTATTCACTGATCAAGGAGCCATTTCGAAGGACACGATGAGAAACATGAAATAGCAATTCCAAATTAGGTAGATTGATTTAAGGTTTTCTGCAATGTCGTCGCTGCCCAGCATTTTGTTTCATCAATGGTCGCAGTGAAGGACTCGCCCGCCGCCGCCATAACGGCGTACTGCATGTCCTCCATCGTGAGCCACCATCTTTTTCGTCTTCGCATGGACAACTCGTGATGTGTCACGGTTGTGTTTTGACTTTGCTGCTCAGCTGATGACGGTAACAAACAAAGTCGTCCTATCTACCTACCAGTTCAAAATGGCATTCTTGGTGTGCGGCATGCAGTCTATGTGCACGGTTGCTATGCTGGCTCTTTTCTCTTCTTTCGGCCTGCTTTCTCACCGGAGATACAACTCGTTCGACGCAAAGCGCTGGTTCCCCGTGTCGTTGGCATTGGTCATGATGATTTACACAGGAGCGAAAGCACTGCAATATATGGCCATCCCAGTGTTCACTGTCTTCAAAAACCTGACGATTATCTTGATTGCTTATGGAGAATTGTACTTCTTCAAGGGCGCGCCGGTTACTCGTCTAATCCTCGCGAGCTTCTTGCTTCTTGTTTTATCAAGCATAATATCTGGTGCGTTGTCTTGAAATTCGGTAAGCCTTTCTTGCTAAATTATGAACAGGTTGGAGCGATATTGCGGGTGGACGAGTCTTAAGGAAGGGCTCATCCGAATCCTCGATTTTTACTGCATACTTCTGGATGACATTAAACTGTCTGACCACTGCCTTCTTTTCGTTAACGTTGCGAGCCAAGATCAAGGATGTCGGATTCAAGGACTTTGACACCGTGTACTACAACAACCTTCTCAGTATTCCCGTGCTTGCTATTTGCTCGCTGTTGTTTGAAGGAGGCGCTTTTGCCGAAGCTTACGCGAGATTCGTGAATCCGGGCGAAGAAAGCGAATCAGTCTTTTGGCTCGTCACGGCCATTTTTGTGAGCAGCATATCTGCATTTGCTATCAGCTACGGATCGTCTTGGTGTGTTCGCGTTACCTCATCCACCACATACAGGTGAAGCATTTTTATCTTACTACCAAGATATTAATTTTGTGATTAGCATGGTTGGCGCTCTGAATAAACTTCCAATCTCTGTTTCAGGAATGCTGTTTTTCGGGGACCCTGTTTCGTTCGGAAGCGTGACTGGAGTTCTGATTGCCTTTGCTGGTGGGATTCTTTACAGGTTCGTCCAAACAATTTTGATATCGTCAAAATAGTTGACGGTAATTTCCAAAAGTCACGGAAAGAATGAACAGGCTCGAATGAACTCAGGGAGATTGCCCGTGCCTGTCACGGATCCAAGCCTCAACAAGCAAGGCTTGCCAAGCAGCTCGGGCGAAATCAGCTCAACCACAAGCGCGGGCATCCTATTTGACGCCGAAAACAATAAAGATTGACTGGCGACGGTGATTTTTTTTTCTTTCGTTGTGCATTGCTGCGCTTGTTCGTCGATCTTTGAAAATCTGCTCCCATAATGGATGCCGAGATAACGCTGCTCGCTGCAGAGTTCTCTGCTCGCTTTAGGCGGCTGGAGCAAGAGATGTCCGAGTTCCAGCCAATAGCTTCGCGGCTGATCTCACTGCTTGTAGCGTGCGGCGACGCCCCGATTGGAAACAGCTTGGTCATTAGGACACCTTCAAATTCAGAAATCCGCGCGAACCTACGCGACTCTGCGACGTACAGGCCACCAGCGGTACAGAATTTTGCTCGACGCCGCACCACAGTCCTGGACCCGCGCATCATTAAAAGCATCGCCATGAGCGCTGTATCCACCGATTCACCGGACGCAGTGGGGTGGATGGATACTTTCCCTAACGAGACATCTCGAAGTCATGGCGACGAGGAGGCTGCGGAAACGTGCAAACTCCCTGCGGACGACATGAGCAAGAGCAAAGATGCAGTGTTCGAAGTGTCTGAGAAAAAGTCACCGCGCCGCGTGTCTCTGTGGCTGTCTTCCAACAGTGCGATAAATTCTTCGAACGGAACAATGGCAAACACCCATGTCGTACCGCGCCTGACCTTAGGAACTCCGAAAATTCCAGCGTCCAGCGTAAAGCGGTTCAGGCAAAGCCAATCTGATATTTCACGAATAGCTTCAAAAAGAAGCTTGTCAGCAAACGAGTGGAGATCTCAGGATCTCAACTCGACGCCGGAAATAGTTGGATTCGATATTTTCGAAGTGCTTGGACAAGTTGAATCCCCACATGAACACAGCGTTATGACTTTCGATAGATCAGATGCATTGGAAAGGCGATTGACACCAATTTTGGCATCCAATTCAAAGTTGTCCAGGCCAAAATCAAAAATCATCGATTTATTGAAAAATTCTGCAACATTGCCTCGGTACAATGAACATGGATCTTTACTCTCAGTCGACAATGGGAACAAGCAAATGTCTTTTGGGTCTCACGAAAGCATTCCTCATGATAAGGGTCAAAGTGCCTTTCAAGAAGCCTTTTCGCTCTGGGCCGATGGTCTGAATTCAATGTCATCGCTTTCGGTTAAACTAGAGTTTAGTCTATCGTGTAAGATAAGTTTTTCTGGTCTCGATGAATCTAATCAAAAAAAGTGGTTTATTTTACAGAAATTCTGCTGATTCCAATAACAATTGGATACCAACTGCCCCTTCCATTGTACTACACCATAATAATTTCGACAAGGAATATCATTGACTGCGCTCTGGAGTTAATAACTTTCAGAAGAGTTCATCCCGGATTCAAAATGTCGCAAATACCCAAATCTGTGCAAGAATGGCGAAGGCACTATTTGCGGCGTTACTTTCTTATCGATCTTATTGTAATATTCCCATTTGAGCTTCTTCCAGTCGACTGCAAAACCTACCTATGGAGCATTCGTCTGCTGAAAATCCACAAACTACATTCAACGGTTGCCGTATCGCCAATATATAAATATGTGAAAGAAAAAATGCAGCGATTTTGTCAAATCGGACACGCTGGGTCGTTGTTTTTCTCATTCGCCACTCTCCTTTTACTTTTCTTGCACGTCGCTGCGTGCATTATTTTTCTTGGCGGTCGCCTCAATGGCTTCAACAATGCCGATATAGAACCATACGCAGAAAAGCCATTCTGGGAGCAATATGTTTGGTCCCTACATACTGTAAGCCAACGTTTCCTCTTACTACCAATATTGCTCACTTTCACCAAAGTCTGCCGCAAATGTATTCCCTGTCGCCTACCACCCCGTAGATGCAAACGAGCAGATAATCAGTGTCGTATTAATGCTGCTAGGTGCTGGATTGTTTGCGTGCGTAGTGGGAAGCATTTCGTCAATTGCGATGGGCTACGATGCTTCTGGCCGACTTTTCAAGCAAAAAGTTGACGAGCTCAAGGAGTACATGACCTGGAGGAGCCTTGAGCCAATAACGCAGAGAAAAATCATGAAATACTTCAACCTGAAATATCGCGGGAAGTATTTTGATGAGGTTTGGTTCTCTGGAAGATCATTTTTCACATTCGTTCCCGAAAATCTAGTCTTCGCTACTTAACGAAATGAATGACTCGCTTAGAATGGAAATCGCAGTCCACAATTGCAAAGAGCTAATATCTAAAGTTCCGTTTCTCCGAAGAACACAAAATGATGGCAGAGATGACTTGTTCGCAGGGCGAATCGCAAGCGCTTTACAACCCTGCTATTACGTTGCTGGCGACGTCTTATTCTTGCAAGGAGAGGTAGGTTTCCTTGTTGATATCATGAGATAAATCGCTTTCGTTCTTAGATTGGAAATGAAATGGTTGGGACCTATTTTCGTTTTGAAATTCCGTTAACGAACGCAAAAATGATAGTTCTTTTGCCTCAGTGGAAAGCTACACGTTATAATTGGCGGTAGACGGGTGAAAATGATGGGTGAAGGCGCGTTTTTTGGAGGTAATAATTGCAGCTCCAAGCCGTTTTCAACATAATTTTACAGAGATCGCCCTCATATCAAATATACCGAGGACCGCCACG
The DNA here is from genome assembly GCA_027604725.1 of Entophlyctis luteolus. NCBI lineage: Eukaryota > Fungi > Chytridiomycota > Chytridiomycetes > Chytridiales > Chytriomycetaceae > Entophlyctis > Entophlyctis luteolus. Next base: position 32,942 of record JADHYT010000087.1, read on the forward strand.
GTTCAAGCAGCAACATCTTGCATGCTTTACAAATTAACGCGACCTGCCTTCAATAGTATTGCCAGTACGTTTGAGGATGTGAAGAAAAAAGTGGAAGAAATTTACGCTGACAGAATGGATAAAATAAGGATAGAAGAAGAGGCACGAAAGCTAACGCTCGCCAAAGACTTTGTGTCCAAGCTTTCATTTTTGTGCCGCCGAGAAGGGGACGGTCGTGACGACAAATGGATAGAGTCTTTTGTAGCATTGATGGTTCCTGCATTTTTCGACGCTGAAGAAACAATCTTCTCAGAGGGAGATGTAAGTTCAGTTGAATCATTTTGGTTGTTGATGAGGTAGCCTCTCAGAATGGACAGGACATGGTAACTGTCACCAGCAAGCCACTATTTTCACTCAATCGCCATATTTCAGTTCATCATACACAGCGGAAAAGTAGACACGTACGTTGAAGGACAAAAGGTCGCTACGTTGACTGAAGGGGATCATTTTGGTGGTGGGCACTTTTCAAATGATTGCAACATCTAAAAATGTTCCTGAAGAACTTGCAATGATACACACCGAGTTACGGAGAGTAACTGTAATTGCGGCAACAAGTTGCGTGCTGTACAAAATATCGCATGTGTCTTTCATGGAAATGCTGAATGAGTTTGAGGGCATGAAACGACTGATCAACGAGCTCTTCCCTATCCCTGACCGAGATGGAGACAGTGAGAGGAACCAGTGAATGGGTGTATTCCACACTTCTGAGGATGAATTTAAAAGTTTCCACCAAATTTTTGATATGCTCGAGCAATCAGTTGTGAGCAAAGCCACAAGCTCCATCACACTTCTCAGCCACAAGTGATTTCCAGCCACTGAGTGCTACAATCATTGTCAGCAAAGCAGTGGTGAGATTGAGGTCTGACATCCATGTGCAGCCATTGGGAGTTTGACCCATGTGTATGATCAAGAATGCAGAGTTTAAGCTTTCCAAAAAGGTGTATGAACTTGTTTTCAAGAAGCCACCTTATGCTGCATGTGTCTGTTTGATGACTTTTGGTTGATCTCAAAGAAATACCATTGCTGAAGCAACAACACAGTGGTTGGCTTCAACAAGGTTTGTTACCTGCATGCCACTGCTTTCCACGAAATATGTAGAACATTGTGCTGAAAACAACCCCAGAAACTTTTGCATGATAAAGTCAGTAAAAAGTTCCAAGTTGGGCAATGCCCATGAAAAACTGAACTTGCAAAAAAGATTTATTTAGCCAGATTTAGCCAGATTATCCAGCATAGAAAATTGATTTCTGTTTTTTTTTCTTCACTGTTTGCTTCCAAGTCTTACACAAAAAAAACAACAGTTACATCCAGATTCTTTTGTATGAAGCAAACCATATGTCCTCTTTCACTACTTTGCTGATATTGTGATATACTGGCCAAGAGAGTCAAAGCACTGCAGGTGTCATGGACAGCAGCTCAAGGTTTGGGTTTCATTTTAGGTTTTGGTTTTCAGTTGTTCTCCTTGATGAAACAACAGTCTGTTTGATCACTTCCCCATACACTGCTCCTGGCCTCCTGTGTCCTGCCCCAGTCTCGCCCAATGTCACCCAGCCTGGTTTGTGACAACAGGTACATTGACCAGGGTGCTAATTCCCTATATTTTTTTTTATTCATTGATTTCCTCACTGCTTACTTGAAGTTTTTTTTCTAAAAATTCTAAACTACTTTCAACATCCTGCAATTGTTCCATATCTCTCTCAGCAGCAGCCTGACTTTTTTCCTTGTACTTTGCATATAGAGGTTGTGCTAGAAGAAACTTTGATTGCAAAAAGTACAAGTCAGCCATTGATTTTATCATATTTAACATCAATGGATGCTCTGTTTTTTCAAACTCTTCCAAGATAAATGAAAACAGTGATTCAGCCTTGCCAAACTTCTGTTGCATAACATAGATGTTGCCAAGATACTTCATAGTTGCTAATGTACACATATGAGCTGGTCCACAATATGTTTGGGATTCTTGTAGACAATGGCAGTACAACATTTCAGCTCTGGCAACTTGGTGTAGTGTCACATATATTTCAGCTAATTCACTAATTTTGAAGATATACCCCTCAAATAATTTCACAGATACTAGTTTGCTTCTTGCCAAGCATTCCAAGTACAGAGTTTCTGCCTCTTCATACTTTTTTGCTGCTACATGGACACCTGCTAGTTTGGCTTTTATGCTCAATGTCTGCAAATGGCTCTCTCCAAAAATTTCCTGCAAAGCTTGACCACATTGAGCATACACAATTTCAGCCTTGTGGAGGTCTTGTTTGGCAAAAAATACATCTCCCAATTTACCCAAACAGTCCAAAGTTTTCTCATGTTTGTCTCCCACCACTTTGGAAAACAATTGAAAACATTCATTCAGAACAACTTCAGCATGATCTAGCTTTTGCTGTATAATATAGATTCCAGCAACTTTCAGCATAATGGAAATTGTTTCAGGGTGCTCCTTCCCCAAATAACTACAGAGTACATTCCAATTTTTTAAGTAAATCTCTTCAGCTTCCTTGAGTTTGTTTTGGGTTTCAAAGCATTCAGCAAGTCCACCAAACATTGTTATTGACTCTGGATCATTCAAACCAAGAACCAGCATACACTTCAGAGTGCATTTTGTAAATAGCTCTTGAGCATCATCAAATTTTCCTTGGTTGCTTAATGTTTTTGCCAGCTTGTAAGCAGCTGCAACAGATGTTCTGTGGTTTGATCCAAGCACATTTTCACTTTTAGTCACTGCATCTGATAAGATTTCTTCTGCTTCTTCAAATCTGTTTTGTTCTGAAAGCAGGTTTCCAAGGTTTATACTGGTGATAATTGCATCAGGACTATTTTCACCATACACCTGTTTGGTGCTTGCAAGACAGCTTCTAAGCAATGATTCTGCTTGCATGTAGTCACCTCTGTACTTGTGCACAAGTGCAAGTTGATGCATAGCATTTAAAGTGTTTTCATGCAATTCACCAAGAGAAGCTTTGAATCTAGTAAGGCACTCACTCAGCAGTGCTTCAGCCTTGTCAAATTTGCCTTGTGAAGTATAGAACTGAGCAAGAGAGAATTTAAATGTCATTGTGCGTGGGTGGTTGTCACCAAAAATGCGTTGGGAGCCCGATAAGCACTCAAGGTAGCATTTCTCAGCTTCGTCGTATTGCCCATTCTTTTCAAAAGCGTTGGCCAGATCCAATTGTGTAGACCACTCCCGAATTATCAAATGCTCATCGTGCTGAAGCTGCGCTAGCTTTGCAAACCCGTCAATATAATCAACGTTACGACGACGTCGTGATGGCGGGCCATTGCCAAATGTAGCTTCCAAGTACTCATAGCAGGCTGCGTAATATGGTTGTGCTTTGTCGAGACTTCCTCTCTTTTCATACAGAAGCCCTAGAGATTCAGCAACCGAAAATGTGTTCGGATGGTGAACTCCAAATGACGCAGAAATTTTCGGATAACATTCTAAATACAATAATTCTGCAGCGTCTAATTTCCCTTGCTTATCGAACAAGTCAGCAAGATTTTTGACAGCAATTAAAGTGTCCGGATGATCAACCCCGTAAACTCTTTTGCATTCATTCACAGTTGCCTGACAGTACTCTGTAGCATCAAAGTACTGGCCAATATCAACATAAAGCTGACCAAGTGTTTTTTTCCATGACAGCTTTGTCTTGTCATCATCTTCTGCGGCAATACACGCCTTAAGTTGTCTTTCAGTCCAAGAGAATAGCACTGCAAAAAGCTGCTGGTCCATTTTTTCAAATCCAATCGTTCTTCGAATGATATCATGAATTTTTTCTCTATCAGCAACGTAAAAAGCTTTGCTGCTTTTAGAATCAATTGTGCCTAACATTTTGTGAAACTGGCTATTGTCATTGCAAATGGCCGAAAGGAAAATTGATTGTTCTGCAGACGTCATGGCAATATTGAAGCTGCTGCTGGTTGCTGCACAGGCATAAAGTTCAAAGACACACCAGGCTCTGGTCAATGGAATCGGATCATTCCATGGAGATAGCACCATAACGACATGACCTATTTCTTTGATTGCATTCATGAAAGTTCCGGTCCACCACTCAAAATTGCGGTCTACTCGGGAAGTCAACGAAAAGCTAGAAAAGAAAGTATCACAAACCTTGAACGCCATGTTGCGAATTGGAAAACATATCAAACCAAACAATAGAAGTGTCAGGTAAATTGTTTGCACGGAAGAAATTGACAAGAGCGTCGACAACAGACAAAAACTTAAACTGCCAGGCATGGCTCACAAACCACGCAGCGTCAGCCACATCGACAGAGCACTTTGAGTCAAGCAATTGCTGACAAAGAGACTGCTGGGTTGCAGCCGTTTTCGGCTTGACAAAATTTTCGCAAATTTCTGCAGTCGTCAATCCCGCTAGTGCGGTACGGCCACCGCATTCAGAAATAAACACTTCAAAGTATGAGACGGGAACTCCAAGCAAGCTGAAAGGCTGCATAATACAAAGAACTTTCAAGGCCTTGATTCTTTGCGTGATACAGACTCACCGGCAGATCAGCTTTGTTGTGGTCCGGCATAGCGCCGCCAGACGAAGCTGCCTGGCCCAAAATAGACATCAGGCCCAGAGAAACGTTATTTTCTTGGATAACTGAAGACAGTTTTTGAACCACGTCCTGGCTGGTATCAGACAGAAAGGATGCCTTTTCAACTCACTGTAATTGTAGTGCTTTCTGTCCCAGGAGACACCTGTGCAACCGCATCAACGAGCGGCGGATCTTGCGCCGGACGAGACGTTGCGCTTTGGACGCCAGAGACTGCGGGAGGACGAGAGTAACAGTTGCCCATTCAAAATTGATTAAAAGTGAACCTAGATCGATTAAAAGAATCCTCTTCGAAGCCTGTCGAATGACGATGTCGCCAAGAAACAACAGCAGCGCATCGATTGACAGACGAGTATGCGCAGCAGTTGAGAGGTGTGGCCGCAGACTGTGCAAACTAGAAACTCAGAACAGCAAGTTGCTCGTGAACCCTGCGTTAAACCCAACGACATTGAACAAAGTATGGATTGTGTGTCATGTGGGATCCGATGGGAACGTCGTTCCGCCCACTTCTCGATGTCGTGGAGTTGTTCGCGGAGCCGCCGCTTTTTGCAAGAGGTCGTCGCGACTGTCGCGCTCTTATATGCATTCTGCTTGCCCATTTCCCACTTTCTGTTCAAATTCCAACACACTGTATATCCCGTCTTTGCACTGTCACTGCGAATATCCAAGGTCAGCCAAATCACCACTCGAGTCCGCTAGTCGCACCAAGTTGTCCAGCAGCCCGTGCAAGCGTTGCGGGAGCGTCCGTCGGAACTCATCGGCGCGCATCCACCCCACCCCGTGCTGCAGAATGTTGCGTGCTCGGTGTGGCCCGCCCGTGACGGTGCCAATGCATGCGTGCAGCGTCTGCCGCTTGCTGTCTTTGCTGTACACTGCCCGATGTCTGTGTTGAGCCAGCAAAATTAACGCGTCGAGCAGCCGGAGAGCAACTTACAAGATGTTGTTGTTGTAAAAAACAGTCTGACCCGCTGACAAAACGACTGCAGTTGATCCGGGCATATCGAAAGACTTTGGGTTATTAATGTTGATTTCGCGCTCTTCCATGGTTCTGGCTCTGTTATGCGATCGCGGAACAATATAGAGGCATGCGTCATCATAAAAGGCTGTGTTCCACTGTGTTCCATAGTGCGGAATCGCAAGACGCGCTTCTTCCTCCTCAACGGTTACCTAAGGCCGAATCGGTTAAACCCCAAACTGAAAAATTCTTACGTCAGGCTTTATATCGTCCCTGTGCCACTCGAGGGCAAAATCAGAATGCTGAGGATTGATCAACATATTAAACAGCTCCAACTGCAGTTGCGACTCGGTAACTCCGATGATTTCGCAGCACGCGCCAATGAGTTTGTCTGAACCGTACCACTGCGCGAATATAGGTTCGTTCAGATCCGGGTGCATGATATGTTGGACTCCCCAGACATCGTCGGCCTCTTCTTCCCATGGCGGAAACTGCACGCCAACGACCTGAATCAGAAGGAAACAGCATCAGTTGCTGGGTTTGCTTGATCAATGAGGAAGTCACACCCGGCGCAGCTTCCACTCGTTAGAGCGTGCTTTAGCAACGACCCTGTCTGCTGCGGCTCGTAGCGCCTGTAGCTGCTCGTCGGAGACCAGACCATCGACGATGACAAACCCGTTTGTGTCGAGCTGATCCTTGAGTGAGGGCATTTGTGTATCTATTCCGATTTTTTCTTTTTACTAATTGAATTAAGCGTACAGGAAAGTGTCTTCGAGCATTTTCAGGCTTGCCACAACTTGAAGACAAGCTAGTTTAGACGAATTTTTTGCGCCTTGACGTGGTCTGTTTTGAAAAAAGACTTCCATCAGCAGTCGTGTGGTTCCAAAGATGCTTGCTTGACAAAATGTAAGACAAATAACCATGAAACGCGCTGTAAACTGATAAACGCGTGCGTTTCAGAGTCCTCATCACTGGCAGCATAGCCGTTAAGGTGTACACAGTGACATCCGTCGCGCCTGACCAACCGTTCTTGCTGTGGCCTCTACCGATGCATTCGCGGTCAAGTGGATTATCCCGACCGCATATGACTCCTACCAGGCGCTGATCGACAACCCGGATATCGAAGCTGTCTGCATCGCGATTCCTTTTGGTTTGCACACAAAGATCGCAGGGCAAGAAGCAAGTTCTGTTCGTCGAAATGACTGGTGCCTGTGCGGTCGCAGGGGTCGCGTTTCTCAACGGCAAGCTATTCAAGAGCCATCAATGCAATACCATTATCGCTATAATTTTGTGTCGGATGCCCTTTCGCAGTGAGGGATCAGATGGAATTTTTGGCAGAAATTCAGCAAAATTAAAAGTAAAAGAAAAAGAAAAAACTCCGAACATGAATCTTCAGCCGTCTCTGCTGCGGGCATCCGCCGCGCTCGCGCCGGAGTGCTTCCTGCGCAGCTTCGCGTCCGGCGCGCCGCTGGGGCTGATGACGCTGTCCGCACCCGTCTTCGCATGCGCCCAGCGCCCCGACCTGATGCATCGCGCCATCCTGTACGAGACCGCGTGGCGCCGCCAGGGCACCGAGGCCTCCAAGACCCTCGGCCAGGTGCGCGGCACGACGCGCAAGCCCTTCCCGCAGAAGGGCCGCGGCAAGGCGCGTGTCGGCACGCTGCGCGCGGCCCAGTTCGTGGGCGGTTTGTGCCACAGATTCGAAAGCGACAACACCCCCCCTCACGCGCGCCGCCCAAACCTCCAGGTTACGCCGTGCACGGACCCAAGCCCGGCCCGCGCCTGCCCGACATCCAGCGCAAGGTGTACGACGCCGCCGTGCGCTCCGCCCTGTCCACAAAGTTCATGCAGAACCAGCTCGTCGTCGTCGACTCGCTCTGCGACACCCTCCCCGCCGCCGCATACAAGTCCGCCCTGATGGACCGCATCGCCGCCCTCGGCCTCCTGGGAAAGAAAATTTACTTCATGTACGGCAACCCGTCCGTCGACGCCGCGCTCGGCCTCACGCGTTGCGCCGACATGTTCACCGTCAAGAAACCCGCGGAAACCGCGCATGGCTTCGGCGAACGACGGTTACTGGTGTCGTCCGCCGATTTGGTCTCTGTCACTCCAGTGCTCGAAAACGAGTTCCTCGTCGTCGACAAAGCCGCGGTCGAACTCCTCGAAGAAATGTACCACGTGGACTGAATATGCTGATTTTTGATGCAGCTGACTTTGGTTGAAGTAATAAATACAATGGGCGAACCCATTCCCTGAATCTTGGGCCGTTGTTTATGTTATTTTATTAATTTGGAAGCTCCCGTTGAACAGCGCAAGACTGACGTGTCAGCATCCAGCGCAGCATATTTGTGTTGTAAATACGCTGGAAATCTACCAATAATTTTATACAAGATGAAAAAAAAGACACAATTAAATACATGATAGATAAGGTCCGCATCGACCGGATATTCCGGCCACTTGCACCCCGAGCCCACCATATTGTAATCAAAGATTGCCCCGATCTGGTCGCTGAGCCCACACAGCATCTGTTCGTCTTTTTGCGTTGGCGGCGACGACACCCCCAAAGTGGCTTCCAACACCTGGTGCAAGCACGGCGGCGACTCATTCCAAAAGTCCATCAGCGCCGCGTTGGCGCTGGACGAAGACGTCGTGGTGCTTTGCGTGCCGATTGCCATCACGCGCACCAGCATTGTTGCTGCTGTTGCTGATGCGAGTGCGGAGTTTGACACGCGCATCTCTTGTTTCGAACTAAAATTTTTTGTGGAAGTCCAGACAAGCAACTTTCCGAAAAAAAAAAGAAACAAAAAATGTATATATATATTTCACGAAATCTGACTGACGGTAACCAAGACTTTCAAACGATCTCTAGTAGAAGAAAAAAGCGTTACGTTCTATTTGGTGCGAGAGAAAAGAATGCAAACAAAGAAAAAAAAAAAAAAGCACTGCATGCAAACGAACACACATTCGACACTCACAAGAAAACCAATACAGCTTCAAACAGCACGGGTTCGCACGCCATGGCGATTCCGCCCACCGCGGCTGCGAGCACTAACGACGACTGGTCGGCGTCTCCTTCCGTCAGCACGCCAATCAGCACGTCCAAGCCCAGAAACACGAAATTCATCGCGCCCAGAAAAATCGCTGCCGACCGAAGTCGCGCCCATGCGTCTCGCTCAAGATCTGTCATTGCTGCTGCCTGCCACAACACGGAGAAAGTCGCAAAAATTTTTTTGGGGGGGAAAAAAAAAATTCACTGACAGATTCGGACGTCAACTTCTAAACACAAAGTTCAATTTTTCAGACTGGATTTCAATGAAAAGATTCATATTGATCACCCTGCGCTCTTCAACCAGGCTGCAAATGGCAATGAGCAGGTAGACGAGGAGAAGTGTTATTGGCCTGCAATGGGGAAGATTAGATTCGCCGTATATCCTGTCAAATCCTCCAACCAAATACCCGCGAACAAAGCGAATAAGTCTGGAGCGGCCCAATTGACTAACAGTCCAACAACAGACACCGTCATCAGACTGCCCATCGCCACAATGGTAATTACGGCTGCGCGTTTCGACAGCCATTTGCTTTCGGGATTCGCAGAAACACGCTGCAGATTCGGGAACTGGCGCACAAGTTCCGCCGACGCGAAAAACGTCGACAAAAAGAACAGCAGGAATCCCGCGGTCTGCAGACAGAAGGTGGCGGGGCACGCGGCGAACGACGTGTTGCCCTCGTAGTCCGCGAGCGTGAGGCCCTCCCAAGAGATGGACCAGTACGACACGCCCTGTTTGGGAGTGAGGCCATGTTGGCCGGAAAGTCACTGGAAGCGCGGCGGGAGGGTGAAACTGACAGTCGCCGCCTCCGACAGGAACGCGGCCACGAAGGCCGCGGCAAACATCCTGCCCCCATGACTGTGGCCGCGGACATGCTGCCGCGCCTGCACGCTCAATGCACCCGCGGAAAGCATAAACACGAAAGTGACCACGGCGCGCGCTGCCCTTTCGCCGTCCATAGAATTGGATTTGTCAGCTTTCATTAGATGGCGTCTCCACGAGTGAAAGGCACCTTTCAGCACTGGACGCTGCGCGGTGGAGCCATCACTAAAGTGTTTGTGGTTGCGCATCCCTCTGATGCAGGCAGTGGCCGTCGTGGCGCTGTCAGCAGCAGCAGCGCCACACCGAAGACCGTCTGCGTCGTAATCCCAGGTAAGTCCTTGACTCACGATGCTACGGGAAGCTCACCTGAATCACAGGCAATCCCGGGATCGTGGAATACTATGCACCGTTCTCCGAGAATCTTTTCAACGCTGTTAGCGCGTCCCGCCCGGACCTCGATCTGGAAGTTGTTGCTCTTCAGAACCCCGGACATAGTCTGTCCGACCACAACCACACCGATGCCGATATCGGTGCTGATTCCTCATCTGACTTGCGAATAATTGCGTCCTGGAATAAAGTTCTGCACAATGCAGCTGGTAGTACGGATCCTCTCACACTTGAGGATCAGATTGAGCACAAAATCGCTGTATTTGATCACATTCGCTCTTTGTATCCTACGAATACGCGCTTCATTGTGGCTGGACATTCTATTGGCGCATACATGAGTTTGGTGTTCCAAAGAATTTTTTATATTGATTTGCTTCGCAGCTTTGAATTTGGTGAAAAGGCGGGCGGACGCAAACATTGTGCAGTCGATCTATCTTTTTCCGACACTCACTCATATAGCTAAATCGAAAAATGGTCAAGTTGTGAGTATTTTGGCGTTGCCAGGTATTCGGCATTTGCTTGCAGCAATCGTGTTTTTATTGCGGCCCATCATGAGCATATTCCCTGTTGCTTTATACGCGATTGTTTCATTGTTCACGGGGATCAAAGGGTCGCACCTGGCCGTGACGTGCGAAGAACTGGTTCACCATGTTTCAGGGTGAGTAAAAAAAAAAACAAACTGTTGAGTCAGAAGGGGTTTTGTTAAGATTGAGAATTGCGGCAGGTTCCACGCGCTCACTCTGGGCCACCACGAAATGCGGCAGGTGACGCTCTTGGACGAAGAAACGATCGAGAAGAACCTGGACCGGATGGTTTTTTACTACGGACCGGAGGACAAGTGGGCGGACCGGGGGTATTTTGAGGCACTGAAGCGACGCTTTCCGGACGCACGGGCATATCTTTGCGAGGACAGCATTCCGCATGACTTTGTGATAGAGCGGTCTGAGGCGATGGCGCGGAAGGTGGCGATGTGGCTTGGCCAACAATGAGTGTTGAGTGTTGAGTGTTGAGTGTTGAGTGAGAGTTTGAGTAGAAACAAAGGCTGGTTTTGATTATGATGCGATTTGATTAAAAAGAAAATGCCGAAATGAAGGGCGGGCTGTGGATGGGGCTTCTCCTTGTGGCGGCCTCGACGGTGCTGCTGAACGTGCTGCTGCTGCTGCTGCCTGCGCGTGACCACCAGGGACCGCAGCAGACACTGCAGACACAGACACAGACACACCACTCCCCTGCGCCCACTCTCCCACACACTCTCCTACCCACTCTCCTACCCACTCTGCTACCCACTCTGCCCGCTGGCTTCCGCGTGACGCCGCCGCGCCCACTGCGAGCCGATGCCGCCGATGCCGCCGATGCCGCCGATTCAGACCGCAGCTCCCCGCCCGCCCCCGCCGCACGCGACGCCGTCGCCACCATCCTCACCGCGTACGACCCGCACTACGCACGCGCCGTGCTCATCCACGCCCTCTCCTTCACGCGCCGCTCCCCCACTCGCCTGTCCGCCGCCGACGACGCCGAGTATGCCGTCCTGGTCGCCCCAAGCATCCCGCACGACTTCCGCGCAGTGCTGCTGCGCATGGGTGCGCGTGTCATCGAAGTCCCCACAATCACGCGTGCTGTCGACCTCCCCGCCCTCCCCGATCACACCGAGTGGCTGCACCGCAGCCTGCTGCCAGGAGGCCAGTACGAGTTTGTGTACACCAAGCTGCAGCTGTGGCGCCTGGACTGCTTATACCGCACCGTTCTTTTCCACGACGCTGACGTCTTCTTCTTTGCCGAGTCCCCCGTCCAGGACCTTCTGGCACGGGCGCGCGCGCATATCTCTGGAGACAACGACTACTACTTTGCCGCTGTGTGGGACATTGACGGGGACCGCTTCAACACTGTCAACTCTGGCCTGATGGTATTCACTCCACGCACTGCCCACTTCGATGCTATGATGCGCCTTGCCGAGTTGCCGCCATACAACTTCTTTGTTGACCAGAGTCTGATCAACCACTATCACCTGGACTTTGCGCACATTGACGTGCTCCCAGACAAGTTCAACGTTATCCCATACGGCCGCTTCGAAAACGTCTCGGACAACAACATTGTCGGATTCCACGACAAAGTTTGGGGTTTCGGTCATAAATGGGGCAGTTACTACGACGAGCGATTGCGCGAAGTCGGCGACTTTCTGCGTGCCGAAAATATGCACCTTGCGGACTTTCCGTACTGATTTTAAAAAAAAAATTTTCGCTTCCTGTTGCCTTCTTTTGTTGCTTTGTTTCCTTCAAGGTTTCTTCGTATTTTGTTGTTCGTTTTCCATAATATAGCAAGTAACCAACCACCGAATAAAAATTTGGCAGATGTCGCTCTGAGTCTTGTTTCTATTGCATCGATTCTGTGTGCCTCCTCTGAAATAATCCAGCATGCACAGATGCTGGCACTGGAGTATTTAAGCGATCTTACACAAACTGTTTGATGTCAAGCTTCACAGTTTATACAACCACACAGGTGCGCACACAGTCTGGAATCCTTCCCTGCTGGTCTTTACTAACTCGTGCCCTTTCTCAGCTTCGCTCGGCTTCGGATTTTGTAATCAGATGGAATTGAGGCAGTCCGTCCTGCCTGCTGATAGTGCACATCCATGGATTCCCTACCATCACAAATGAGATTCAGTTGGAGGCAAAATCGAGATTCGCGAACTGTCAGTTTTCGAAGGGATCAGGAACCGAATAAAAATCTTCGCTTTCCTTTGAGGGTATGCAAAGTATGCGTGTCAGCAGCAGCTGTAGCTGGTTGGATCGGAGCGGTAACGCGACGGGACGGGTGGATCGGGATCTTCAATCTTCCGTTTGACCGAACGCATCGAACTGAACGACGCACGCACACGACTGGATACGCTGAGTGGGAACAGTGGCTGCGGGGTCTCATCAAACGAGTGCAAGCGTCCACGCCAGGCAGGGAGATCCGATGGCGCGGTTTTGTCTTTTCGTCAAATCTGCTGAGAACGCCATGTCCATCCAACAACACCGCCCGCGCCGTGCCATGCTGAAGGTCGTGATCCTCGGGTAGCTGCCGTTTGTGGCCTGCATGACTGCTTACGCCAACGTCTGTCTTGAACCCCCCCAACAGCGACTCCGGCGTCGGCAAGACCAGTCTTATGAACCAGTTCGTCAACAGGAAGTTCTCCAACCAGTACAAGGCTACCATTGGTGCGGACTTCCTCACAAAAGACGTCGACGTTGATGGCCGCAGCGTTACTACTCAGGTAAGCGCCTTTAGCTCATACTTGAAACACACCCCGGGGTAGTTTGCTGACCCAGTTACCGCAGATCTGGGACACTGGTAATCCTCCCTCCGCCCGCATCAATCTAATCGAATTCCGCATCCAGCCGGCCAGGAGCGCTTCCAATCGCTCGGCGTCGCCTTTTATCGAGGTTTGCGCCTCCAAATCTACCTTAACTCGTCCAAAGACCAAACCAAAACGGCCATCTCGCAGGCGCCGATTGCTGCGTCCTCGTTTTCGACGTCAACAACAAAACTTCCTTCGATCAACTCGAGTCGTGGCGCGACGAGTTTCTTGTCCAGGCGAGCCCACGCGAACCCGAGAGCTTTCCGTTCGTCGTGCTTGGCAATAAAATAGATGTCGAAGAATCGCGGAGGCAGGTTGGTGTCTGCGTAATTTAACCCTGATTGGGTGGCTTTGCTTCAACCTCTTCTTTTTTTTTATTTATTTATTTGCAGGTTACTGCGAAGCGAGCCCAAACTTGGTGTATTCAGAAGGGTGTTCAGGTCATACATACTGCATCGCCGCGGCACTTTCTCACCTGCGATTTTTTCTTTCCAGTATTTCGAAACCAGCGCAAAAGAAGCTCTGAACGTTGATTCTGCATTCCAAGCTATGGCCAAGAGCGCTCTTAGTCGTGAAATAGGCGTCGAATTGTACTAGATTCTTTTCTTTTGGAACTCTTCGGCACGCGACGGCTGCTAACATTTTTTTCATCCCACAGGTACAATGACGTCGTGGGCACTGTTGAAATTGATGCCGGCAGTCACACAGCTGGTGCAACTGCAGGTGATGCCTGCAACTGCTGAAAAACTACCAAAAAAATGCGCAAGGAATAAAAAATGAACTCATGCTGTGCCAAATATTTTCGTTTATTGCATTCTTTTTTATCTTTCCTATGCTATTTTCGCACTTCATCAACGATCCGATCCTGGAGTCTATTTTCAAGCCAGATATGACCGACAGAACTTGCTGACGGACTGAAAGTCGTTTTAGCGCCGGTGATAACTTATACCGGGGGGGAAGGGGGTTAGTTGTCACCTCATATACAACAAACACTAGCACAGAACCGGGCATGACGCGGATCAAATTCGGCCCGATTCCTTTGTAAAAACCCAAAACGCCTTCGCCCACAAACACTGTTTTGATCGTATCTAGCGTGCCGTTGTATACCCCAGCGCCTTTTCCTCGTTGGTTCTGCAGCGCAAAAAAGTTAAAATTCCATTTGCTGCTGGCAATGCAAGCATCCTTGTCCTGACCTGAATTCTGGCACGTACGACTTGATACGGATACGTCACGCCCATCGCAACACCTTTCGCTACAGTGGCGATCGCAACATAATCTGCGGTGGTAAGATCGGTTGCGGCAGCACCGTTGCTGCCAGTTGGTTTCTCAGCTATTGCTACTGACGCTGATGCTGATGCTGGTGCAATCGCATGTTTCCTTTCGCGTACGCGTGTCCGCCAGTGCTTCATCTCTTCATATACCACAAACTGCACGCTTTTCTGGCTCACACCCATCAGCGCGGGAACAATCCCGCGATAGAGCCCACGCACGCCCTCCTCGGCATAAAGCCGGCGCAGCCCAACCGCGAGCGACGGGTACGCATTTGGATCGCCGGCACGGTCCGCGCACATGCGTATCTTGCGTTGCGAACGGTAATAGTTGAGACAATAGCGCGCGAGCGAGCCAGGAAAAAAAAAAACAAAAAACAACCTTCATGATCCAGAGCGGATTCGTCAGGAGACACGTCAGCACGCCCGTTACCGCAGATGCGGCGAGGTGGTGCACGGGCGTCAGGGGCGCGTCGGGGGACACGTGGGTCTTGAAATATGCCTTGATGGAGTCGTAGCTGAAGGAGGGCGGTCAGCGCAGCAAGAACAACCCGCACAGCAGACGCGAACTGACCATGTGAAATAAAACGCCCAACTTAGTGTGGAGGCTGCAAAGTTTGGCGAGAGACCGCGATACAGGCCGGCAACGCCGTCGCGCTGCCGGATCATGCGCAGTGCAGTCAGCGTGCCGCGGAAGACGCCGTCGCGGCCCTTGTCGTTGACTGTTCTTTCAATGAGCGTTGGGTGACGGCAAAAGTTGTCGCTACGCTGCCTTGGAACCGGATCTTTACGACGTCCAGCGGATGCAGTATCACGGTGGTCGTGGCTCCGCCCATGAAGCCCGCCAGAGCTTGATGGAAGGCTGGCGAGTTGTAGAAAAAGCGCCGGTCAGAGCGCGCGGTCATTGTCATTGGAATCGAATCGTCACATGTTGAACAAACTCGTCGCGTCCGAGCCCGGCAGCGTGCGCAGCGACTCCAGCGACCGCCGCGACCCCGCAGCACCGCCCCCTCCACCACCAGCGTGTTTGCTGAGCCCGTCGTCGCTGTGCAGAAGCACGCTCGAGTAGTATCTGCTGACAGTCAAAACAGCTCATCAAATGACACGTGAAGCTTGCCTCGATATCAGTTGACTGATCGTGACCTTCTTGGGCCCAAACTCGATTCCTTCCAGCGTGGTGATGAACTTGGCGATCCACTTCTGCACCTTGTCGTCGTCGTACAGATCCCTCTTGTACTGCACCGCCCCAACGATTTCTTCGGCGTCCTCGACAATCACCAGTTTGAATTCGCACGGGCGGCTTCTTTCGTCAACCGTCCATAGCCGCTCAATGTCAATGATGGAGTTTTCGCCCTTCGCCTCATGCGCGCTGAAGACTTTCATGGACAGTAAATCCCTCGTTGACAGTCCTGCATGGCGCCACGACAGTGTCACCTTTTCGGGAAAATACTCAAACTGAATCGGAAATTCTGCGTCAACGCTCAGCTTTGCCGCAACATCTATAAAAGCTAAAGTCGAGGCGTATTGCGCACATTTCGAAAGCGCCTTTCTCGTGTTGCTCAAAACTGTGTTGAATGAACAATCCTTCACGCTGAAGTCAAATTTGATTGGCACCATGTCCGATAGAGGGCCAACAAGAACGCCATTTGTGCGGAAGCTTTCTTGCACGCCTACGAGAAATTTCTCAACCCCAACAATATGCTTGAGTGTCACGGCAAATGCCGCCAAACAGCATGCCTTTGAGTCCTGAGGCTTAATATCGCTTATTTCAGTGCTGTCGTAGTAGTCTCCATCCGAACTCGACTCGTTGTCCGACCCGCGTTTCCTGCTTTGATTCTTCTTGTGTTGATGATCGCTTATCGCGCAAGATTCTTGGAAATGTCGCAGACTTCTGACCACTTGCTCGTCAACCTCAAACGGAAGAAAGCCCCAAATGAGATTGTAATCTTCTGACCAGTGCTTGGCGGCTGATTTCGGTTCCAGAGACAAGACCGGAATTTTGTTCTCAAAAGTTGGGGGATTCAGGATGTTCCCGAGACGAATGGCCATGTCATCGCTGACTTCCAGAGAATTCTGGGCTGCTTTTAAGTTCGACACGCACATGTCGTATTCGCGCTGCTGTTTCAGAATTTTTCGCTCCAAGGCAAACTTGACTTTAGTTTGCTCTTGAATGCACTCCTTGATTCGGTTGCGGCAATACTCGGCGAGCGCGAGGACTTTACGCCTGTCTTTCGATAGTAAGCCCATCAGACCCAGATCGTCGTCAGAGAGCGTCGAAAACGCGTCGAGATTCAGATGCCCTACTTTTGCCAACACCTCGCTTGAGCAATCATGCTTCCGCAGCAGCTGCGCGACGCTGCTTCCATCTGCCGCGTCGTTGCCAAGAACAATTTTTACGATCGCGGCCTTGGTGCCCTTGGATATCTCGGTGACCTGGTTCGTGACGGGGTCCATGTACACTTCGACGCTCCCGCCGTTGTCTGCATCCATTTGCCGGCGCTGCAGCCGCAGCGCCGACAGCCCGGCCTCAAGTTCCGTACGGCGTGACGCCAGTTGCGCTACAGTCGTTTTCAAGTGTTCGCACTCTGCCAATAGCGCTGTCTGTTGTGCCTCAATATCAGCGCGCTCACGGGCATCGATCATCTCCTGAACGTTCTCGATACATGTGGCCTTCCAGAACGAGTGCGCTTGCGCCGCCGCAGCTGATGTCGCGCCAGTGTGCTTGTACGCGAAGTCAGTGAAGTCGTCGTTCTGCTCCTTCGGTGTGTACTCGTCCACGACGGCCGCCTGCGCCGCGCGGTCTGGCCTTGTCACCGCGTCGAAGTAGAGCGAAAAGATTTCGTTCGACACCATCACGCACGACAGCGCGTCTGCCACGGCACGTGAGAACACCGGCGCCACGAACGACTTTGGACTGTCTGCCGACCCAGGGAACGCCAGAACCGTGAAGACGGGGTTGATTGAGTAAGTTTGTGACTGCTTGGCCATCCACGCGCGTATGGATTTGCTCACATACTCGGTTGTTGGCGCGTCTTCGCTTTCGTGTATTCTAAGGTACTTGCAACTTGTGTCATCACCTTGATTCGCGGGCAAGTGATCGATAAAAGCCTGAACATCCGCATCCACAATTTTCGAGTTTTGATAAAACCTCGTTGTCAAGACTTTATAGGAATTAGTGATTTTGTTGATGACCCGTCCGAGTAGGGGCAAGTCGATGGATCCATTTGTGACTTTGAAGCATTGGGAAATGAAAAACGCGTTGCTTTCGAAGCTGCACCGCTGACTGCTGTCGTCAATGTCGGGGCAGACGCGGTTGTAGATGGACAGCTGCAGTGGAGTTGCAGGATACTGGTCTAGCTTTCGATTGTTGTCTTCCTGGAACCCCTCTGACGATTCGTCGGTTTTCTCGTTGTGGTCATCGTTCCGTGAGTCGCGATGGGCCCAGTCGTCTGCGGCGTCCTCAGCACTATCGGCACCGGGAAACGGAAGAAACCTGCAAGCAAACAGCGAACAATAGGAGCTTAACATGCGATAGACATGGCGCACTTACACGACTTTCTCCTTTTGCTTCAGCAGTGAGGCCGACGTGGGCCGCAGCACCGACTCCGAAACCGCCTTTGCCAATCCTGAGCGCGGCCTTTGCACAGCCTCTCCTCCGCCTACCGCGCCTTTCTTCCCTCCGCCATTCACACGCGATGTCGGCGCCGCCTTGGCCGCCTTGTCGCGCGTCAATATGCTCGACGACGCGAGTCCCGCGAGGCTTTTGGCCATCCGCGATTTCTTCGCTGTCGCGATCGTCGCCGTCGACGAAAACTGAGACGGCGGCTGCGACTCGTCCGGCCCGATATGACTGCTGCTAGTCGCGTGCACTTTGGGTTTGTCTTTCTTGCGCGCATCGCCACCGGCTGCCGCTGCCACGCGCGGTTTCACTGCTGTCTTTTTCAGCGCGAGCGACACGTTGCTGCTGGTGTTGGTGCTTTTGATGGTCGACGTGCTGGCGTAGTGCGTTGCCATCGCAGGAATTGTCAGATATTTTCTGAACCTGCTTATTCCAGTCAATTCCCCTCCGATCACCTTCTTCGCACTTTCACTGCCTTGTTCATTCGGTTCGTGGGAGTACCTGATGCGGTGGCATGATTCAGTAGAGTTGTGAGTTGGCAGTGAAAAAGAGGGAGAAAGAATGTAAGTTCTCCACAAATGCTTGAAAGCCAATCTCGCACGCGACGTCGCATTACATTAGAATCGAGTCTTGGAGAAAGTTTTAACAGATAAAGAGCACTGATACCAGCGTACTATTCCAGGGACGCCAACCTCGACACAACGTTCGCAAGAGTTTTGGGGCCCATGGAGTTTTCAAGGTTTGTGGCTTTGATTGGCCCAGAAATGACGGAAATTCAATTTGCCGATTACGAAACTGGGTCCGTGGTGTTCTGCCAGCACAACGGTGCCCTTCAAAGCGACCCAGCGCGCGTTGTCCGCACATTTGTGTGGGACTTATGTGGCAAGTACCCAGTGGTCAGAAAAACTGTTGAGAAAGTCAGGGCTGACGATGAGGCCAGTATTGAAGCTTTTCGATCCCTGATTGTGTCTGGTTTGAATCAATTGTCCTCAGAAACTCAAAATCCCGTGCTGCTCGTGATTGATGCACTTGATGAATGCAATCCAGCTACCTGTGGCCAACTGCCGACAATCTTGACGCAAACTTCGAAACAACTTCCGTCATTTGTTAAATTTTTCGTCACAAGCCGGCCTGATGAGATTATTTGGACGGCTTTTAACACTTTGGAGGCGTTTTCCTTTCAACCCACAAGCACTGAAAACTTAAAGGATATGGAAATGTACGCACGCCACAAACTGTCACATATACTGAACAGGAGTCCAAATGACGTGGACAGCGATCCAGCAGCAATCGCGGGTCTAAATCTATTCGTCGAGAAATCGGAAGGACGGTTTGTACGGGGCCGGTCTGTATCGGAGTTCTTGCCTTCTTCGAATAACCTGCTGCCTGGCCAAATGGACTCTCAATCTTTGCTGGAGAGTATTCAATCTTTTGATACTGGCCCTGATAACATGGACAAGCAGATCATGCAGTGCATAAGCAACGGAGCGACAGACTTTGCCGAGTTCCATAGAATTTTGTCAGTTGTCATTGTAGTACTAGAGCCTGTCGATCCAGTGACCCTTGCCGCCCTTGGAGGATGAAGTGTGAAAGAAACGGCTGCCACTTTGGCGAAAAGTGAATTCCGCTTTTAATTATTAGGAAATAAGCAAAAGTCCAGCTGAGATCCATCCTGAAATTCGACGACAACGTTGTAACAATCATTCACAAGAGTTTGCAGGACTTTCTTGTGGATCCGATGCGGTCGGGGAGTCAGCTGAGCATTTCGCTTGCAGATTGCAATAGCATCACAAACGTGAGTGGCCCAGAACCGAGACGCATAGACAACGTCCTGCGGCAGCGCGTTGCATTTGCTGTCGACCCGCGCCACATAGCGCTCGCTGGCGTCCAGATTTGCCATATTATGCGACAGTTTTGCGGTAAGGATCTCGAGGCATCTTCTGGCCAATGCCGCAGAACTGGTCGATGTCCTATACGCGTTCTTTGACACCAAACTTGCAAACTGGATGGCAGCTATGCTGCTGATCAACAGGCGCAGCGAAATTGTGCGCATTACAGTCGCACTCGACCACATGCTCACCAAACTCATGCCGGCGCTCTCCGGACACGGTCGCATTGGAAAAAATTCACACCATGCGGAGACTGCCTACCGATACGAAGCTTTTTGCAATTAACTTTTTGGTGCCATTGCAGTACAACCCGTTGCAACTGTATACAACTGCGGGAGTATGGACAAAGAAAAACAGCGAGTTATACAAGCGGTTCCAAAACACTACTGGATGCAAGTTTGTACTGGGCCACGAAAAGTACTGGGGCCCGCTTACGTTTCAAGACACTCCGCTGCTGTTCGGGGTGTAAATTTTTCCCATGACGGAAACTTTGTTAGCGTCAGCGTCGGATGACCGCACCGTTAAGGTTTGGACCCTTGACGGAATGTGTGTGGTGACTCCCGAAGGACATTTGGGCTGCGTCACATCGGTTGCATTCACCAACGACGACAAAACCATAGTGTCCGGCTGCCTAGATGGTACTGTCAACTTTTGGACTTCAAAGGCGGATGCCTTGCCAAATATGTGCAACACGGCGCAAATGTCGGTGCCATTGCCATGTCCGATTTCCATGTCGTTTCCGTTGGGTTTGGCGGTGCCAAAGTGTGGTCCCTGAGTGAACTGAGGTGCGTTTTGGACATTGACGAAGGCACTAAGGAGGTCATTTCAGTATCGTTTTCCAGAACTGGAACGGTTCCTGCGCATGCCTGTACAAATGGTTACATACGAGTGTGGAGCCTCACGGGAAAAAAACAGTTGTGGGAAGAAAAAGATTCCCAATCGGCAACTGCCGTCTCAATCGCATCAAATCCTGTTTTTGGCCACAGTCAACGTGACGGGAGAGATAAAGCTGTGGACTATGAGCTCTGGTCTTCACCTGAAGACTTTCTCATACGCAGTTGACGCCGTCCTGAGTGTGACTGTCACTCAAAACAGCAGTCGTATTGTAGCAGTGGATGCGAAAGGCAGAGCAAATGTTCTGGATTTGACAAGCGAAAGCTGGAAAAGTTACCAATTCCACTCATTCCAAGCTACTCGGTTGCAGTTTATTCAAGAAACTGCAGTTCCAGAGAGTTTCTTACTTTCAGAAACTCGTGAGGACGACGACAGTTCGTGGAGAATGACTGAGGATTCCTGGATCGTAGACTAAGCTGTAAAAAATTGATGCATAATCCGGGTTACGCAGACGGCAGGTGCACGTCATCCGAAAACGTCATTGTGCTCGCGAAAGGGTCGCGCGTTTACGTGCTCAAGAAGTGAGATGTTGAAATAAATTGTGGAGGAACGTCGTTTCGATTACAATTCCCTGTTCTGAGGGCCGTGCCATACCGCCAATCAAGCAGACAAAAATAGATAACCACCAGAACGCCGTATTGAGAAAGACGGATCAAGGAAACGAACGTTCATTGAATGTAATACCAAGATGTGCAAATTGATTCCTTGATAGTCACTTATGGGAAGCAGGTAATATATACATGAGTACCTTTTGGAGCATCTGGAAAAGTCACCTTATGGCATTTATGGCCTTGAGCCATGCGTGCAACTGTTTTTGATACAACAATAGGCCTTAATTGCGAAGCAAATAAAGAATTTGAAGGGAAAGTGAAACAATGGACAGCTCTACAATCACCAGCTTCCGAATTCTCACAGCCTATACTGCCTTCATGGTGGTTGTCTGCACTGCGATGACATTGCTGTTTATTATTTTTGCACTCTCTTCCGGCGACAACTTCGTATCCCCTATCTCAGTGATGTTGGTTGTTTTTCCATGCGCTCTTGTTGGTATCTTCGCGTGCGAAATTCCGCTGATTCTGGACGGACTCATCATGGGCAATATGGCTGTTGTTTATCAAACATCTGTGCCGCAATCTTTTTGTTTGAATACCACAATGATGTTGTGTAAGTGCACAGAAGTTTAGTTTATCACACTTAAATTGGAATCAAACAAAATTTTAAACAAAAAATTCGTTACACAAAACTTGTGCAGATCTTCAATATTCGTGGCTACGCGGTAAATACGTAGTGGAAAGAATTCGTCCAGGCTCGTTCAAGTTCCTGCAAGTGCTCGTTTTGGCCTCTTCGTTCATCATTTACATCCATTTTCTGGGAGAGCTTTCTCTGGCAATTTTGGATTCCTTCTTCAACTCGAATGGAACTATTCAAGATACTATCGACACAATCGACAATATAAATGACGGTGTATTTGCAATAGCGGGCATCGCGTCCCTGACCTTCGACGTTATGATGCTGACGGCGTTCATCAAATTCGTCCGCAACTCCACTCGTATCGACGCCGGGCACGCGATAGACACGCATTTTCTCCTCGTCGCTAAGTACGGCTCCTGCGCCTGCATTGCCGCATCTTCATCCCTCGCGCTGTTCTTTGTCGGCGCCGTGCTGACCACTACTGCCGCTTCCGCTGATCCGGGGATGGAGGGTAGCCCAGCGGATCGCCAAAACTCTGACTTGCTCCGTTTTGTCACCGAGGCCTGCTGGGTTGGTGCTTATACGTGTCTCGCCGCTGTTTACACGGCGCTCGCGCTGATGAAGGTCCGCATCACGCGTCTCGAAACCACGCGTGTCCCGCTCATAATAGGGCAACCCGTCGATGACCGTGCTAGTGTCCGCCCAAGCAAATTCATTGACAAAAAATAAAAACCAATCTTGAGTTGCTTTTCAGTTTTTTATTGTTTTTTTTAAGTTTTTTTTTTGTCAATGTGTTCCCGAAGTAGACAAACAAAACTGAAAAAATAATGCAATCATATTTTTTTGCTTCAACTCTTCCATAACGTGCATGAGGCCGTTACTATTTTGACCAAAAAAAGCAAAGGAAAAATCAAAATAAAATAAAAAAGATTTCCGGAGGCGGGGGCGACGAAAAAATACTTACGCACTCCAAAATCCCTCACTTTCTGCCACATTAAGGTACCAAGTGGGTGACCAGTTCCTTCAGAGACGATCATTCCGCCTGCAAGAATCCTGGCACTTACATGTAGTGTTGTTTGCCCTTTTTACTGATCCAGTTTGAACGGAAAATAAGTAGAGCCATGTGAATTTCGGTTGAACTGTGTGTTGTTTTTCCTGTTCATATTGCTGCCTGCATTGGGTTTCTTCTTCAGACTCTACCAGCCATGTATGCGAGATGTTCTGCGTGGTGGTTGAAAGTGAGAGGCGTGTAAAGTCTACAACGGATGTTTCGAGAAAAGCAGCATTTGCTTTGCTGGACTTATTAGCTGTGGTTCGTTTGGATACAATTTTAGTGGTACTTTGTTGAAGCATACTATGGAATTTAACACTTTTCTCACCAATCTCATCCAGGCAGGAATCCACCCTGGGGCCTTCACGTACTGGCGTGTGGTGTGGAGATTACTAGCGTGTGGGTCGCGGAAGCAGTCGTTGACGTTTTCGGAGAGCACGTGAGGGACGAATGGATTTGGATACTTGTTGAAGATGGACGAGTTTTGTTATTCCCGGTGGGCGGAATGCACTCATTTCCTGCCTGTGTTTCCGCGGGTGGCACTGGCCGCTGCACCGCCCACCACAAACCAGCACTGTGCGCGTATGCTGTGTCAGCACTGGTGCTGATCGCGGGCAGTTGGTGCCAGTGATGCTGTTGGTTGGATGCAAGTACGGGGAAGCGGCGACGGGACGGGATGTGATCATTGATCGATAGATGGATGAAGGGAGGCAGGGACGCATGCCGACGGACAGAGGCTGTGGCTGTGTTACGAGTGCCTTGTTCCATCCTTCCAGACTTCGCCGTCAACTTTGTCCGATGCTGCCGCCCGCCTCCACCTCGGCATCGGCGCCGGCCCCGTCGTCCGTCCCGCCCGATCCGTCCATGCTGGGCCCCATATCCGCGTCTCTGTCGTCATCTTCATGTTTTGCATACGCCGTAGTCTCTTTCGACGGCCTCGAACACGCCGCTGCCCTTGCAAAGGCTTCCCGAAAAGTCGACGCCCTAATAAAGGACCTTCTGCATTACTCGGCTGCTCCCGCCGCACCTGCGAATGACTCCTTGCTCCTCACCAATAACAACCACGCCGCCACCAATACCAATACCCTTCCACTGCAGCAATCTCTAATGTCGAAGACAAAGCTTTCCGTGAGCGTGTCCCAGCCAGATCCGCTCGTCACACACACGCATGGTCGTTTCGAAGTCAATTATGCCTGTTCCATTTCTGGTTCGTCCGACTCAGTCAATCTCGCTCGGACAATGTTGCTTGCGAGGAACCCCACCTTGGTAACATAGAATCCTCATTATTTACTCATGATAATTCTATTATTCACGAACTCCACCCTTTCCGCCATATTTTTTTATGTGTTTATTTTTATTTTTTGCTTCTTTTAAGTTCATTTTTGACAGACTACGCGAACGTTGAAAACCGGCAAGCATATTATTCTCAACGACAACGACGAAATGAAGCCATTGGTAAAAGCGAAACTGAACGAAATAATGTCATCATCGAATACCCAAATAACCTGTCAAGAGTCTTCAACTTCTCCAACTTCTTCTCTCGCTTCCTCGTCTGGACCTTCTGCAGTATTTACATCGCATAAACGTGCTTCTGATCGCATGGATATCGAAATTATGGGCACATGGTCCGATATTGAATCCTATGCCCTGTTACAGACCCTCGTGTACCTCGACGAACTCAATGGCTTTGCAGTCAAAACTCTTGAACTGGCTTTCGACGCGTATCCAATAATTGTTGGCCGCAAGCGTGCTGTCCTCAACCGCATCATGGAAGACTCTGGTGGCGCTAATATTTATTTGCCAAATTACCTTACAGTACCAATTGAACCAATTGAGTCTATTACTGCCCCTTCGTATTCTTCAAACGCCAATCCTGGAAATCTCGTTGGCAGAAGAAGCTTCAGCGACACAAGCCCTTCGCGAAATCGCTCCGAATCTTCTTCCAACCATATTTATATCACTGGCCCTGCCGACGTCGTCGACGTGGCAATTGGCAAACTTCAGCACTTGCTTCTGACAAAGGTATGTGTGAATGATGTCTGTTTCTTCCCGGAAACAATAACTTCCAAATGTTCCACAATATGTATTTTTCCCCCTTTATTTCATGTTGACTCATCCATATATATTTATAAAAAATGTAAGCAGAAACAATCACTTATTCACAAGGAAATTCGATTACTACGTCGCAAGATTGACTGGCTCATAACCAGCAAGCGGGATCAGCTGCGCAAAATTATGTATGATAACGGCGTCCATATTCAAATACCACCACTGGGATCCTCCATTAACATACTGGACGTTGTTGGCGACAACACGGTGTACATTGAAAGGGCTATCCGTGCAGTCATGGAGTTGGTGTGCAAATTCTATGTCGCAAGTATCCTCGTGGACCCTGCAACCCCTCTTGCAACTCTGTCTCTAACAAAATACTCACTACCGAGAATTGCGCAAACTGCCCGATGCGAAATCATCACCAGCAACCAAGGCCTCGAGGTATATGGAACTGAGTTTGCCGTCAAGACCGCCGTACGCATAATTTGTGAAATTAACAGCTTAAATGTGGGTCTAGGTTTTTCTGTTGCCCGAAATAATTTTCAACAAAATTTCAGGCACATATCCGTGAAATAAAATTTCACGTAGAGTTACCCCAAGAACACAAGGAGTTCATCAACGGCAAGAAAAGCGGCAAGATAAATAAAATTACGAAGCAGTGTGGCTGTGAAATTCGATTCCACGAAGATCTCAATGATTACAATCTTGTTATTGACGTTGCACACAGTTCGTTTGGTCCTGCAATGGAAGGATTGAAAATGCTGGAGGTTCGATGCTGTGCTTCTTTACTTTTGTAACGAAAGTAACCTTTTTCTTTGTTTTTTTTTTTTGT
>JADHYT010000087.1:58888-85153 GCA_027604725.1 Entophlyctis luteolus
TTTTACATTCCAGGATGAGCTCCCTGCAGAACAATCCTTCTTCATTCCCGAAACGTATCACAAACGGATTATTGGAGTCGGAGGCAAGAACATCCAGCGCATCATGAAAAAGTACGGGGTGTATGTGAAATTCAGCAATGCCGAAGAATTCGCTCTCCTCGGAGGATACCACGAAAACCGGGACAACGTGGTCGCGCGCACTCCTGCCAAAAATGCGGAAAGCTTGGACCTCCTTCGCGACGCGGTCTTCGAAGTTGTCGGCTTTCATACCGATGTTACCGTCTCAGCTGCCATCCCGCGCGTGCTCCATCGCTTCGTCAAGGGTTTCCAGGGCCTCGTTGTTGCCGGCATCGAGCGTGCACATGGCGTCAAGATCGTTTGGCCCGACAAGGAGAGCGGTTCTGATGACGTCAAAATTATTGGCCAAGAGGTACAAGTACAGCAGGCCAAGGCTGAATTGATGGTTTGTAGCGCGTTTCTCGCTCTTTACTCTGCCGAACGTTAGTTAATCTTTTGCGCGATTGCGTTTTGTTCTGCAGAACGGTATTCCGGATGTATTTAGCTTTCAGATACCCTTTTCCGAAAAGGGTGCCCGCGAAATTAAAGGAACTGACTTTCAGAAGCTGGTTTCGGACGAAATCGGCAAAGAATACAGTGCCGAACTCTTTGTGCATATTCCTACCGTTCCGGATTCTATGGAAGCGTCCGGGGATCTAGAGATTACTTTTATTTTGTACACTCGCAAGGGCGCTGACAACTGGGATTCTGTAAAGGCTAAGGTGTTGGATTTCCTTGCCGCTAGAAAGGTGTGGCGATTTTGATTTCCATCTTTCTCATATTTCCGTTCTTTCAGGTCTCGACCAAGCTGGAAGAGAAACCTCTGGAGATTGCCTCATTTTCCAAGCTGTCCCCACCAAAGACATTTGACTCTTTTCAGCACTTCAATTCCGCGCTGTTGTCTTCCGTTTCGAACACCAGTGAACATATCATGCACCACGTACCTGCCCCGACTTACACACTGTTTGAGCCGCTTCAGTCCCAAGGAAAATCTGCCACGATTGCGAATGTGAGACAATTCCACTGGATCTGAATTTTTACTAACGTGTTTGTTGACACTTGAAGGTGCCGCTTTACAACCAAAATCATTTCCCGCCCCCGAATTTGAAAACCGTGTTCGAAAGCGCTGCAGTTCCTCCTTCCGGGGCCAACAACCAATCAAACAGCTCCATGATGTATTTCCCGCAACAGTCTCAACAAAAGCAACCGCAACAGCCGCTGCGGTCGCAAACCTTTTCCGGACATTCTTCTTCAGCAATCAGTGCCCCTGGAATGCTCCCGAGCGCCGATCTTCGGTGGTCTGCCGGAATGCCGCCATCATCGACGTCAGCATCGACGACTTCGACTGCGAGTTCGACAGGGATGAGTTCGCCTTTTGGAGCAAGTAGCAGTATGTTTGCCAGAGACTATAGTTCTTCTGCGTTTGGCGTGGCTCGACGCAGTATGTCGATCGACGCAAGTGGTATGATGGGGACCATTGGCAGCTCAGCTTCGAGCAGTTCGTTTCCAGGGTTCCAAGATTTTGAGGACGATGCAGCGCGGATTGTCGATGAATTTTCTGCTTCTGTCACGCTCATGCCGTCGTCATATGGGAGTACTGGTGAGCAAAATGCCGCGCCGGATACTGTGTCGCTCGCGTCCGGGGTGTCTGGCAGTGGCGGTGGTGGTGCCTCGCCCACGTTGCCGGTGGATGCACTGACGACGTTTCTCGCGTCGTTGGAACTGTCTGCGCATTCTGCACCGTTCCGCGCACAAGGGATCGACTTTTCCACGTTGCTGACGCTCACTGATGCGGACCTGACTGCCGCCGGCGTAAAGGCGGTCGGTGCTCGCCGCCGGCTCATGGCCGCCATCAGAGGCGTCAACCAGGAGCGGGTGTTTTCTGAGTTCGGTATGACTTCGCCCGCCGCAGGGCCCAATGCTGCTGCCGCCGCACTTGGACAAGTCCTTCAGCCGCTGCAGCAACTGCAGCAACAGCCGCAACCGCAAACGGGTTTGGTCGCAGTTGGATCCCAGCAGACGCTACCTCAATCGCGGTTCATTGACATCGGGATGCAACAGCAGCAGGCACAGCAGCAGCAACATCAACCACCGCTGCAATTGCCTCCGCCGATGGCTGTTAGCAGCGTGGTTGCCCCGTTTGGTGGTGTCGGAGGAACGTCGTTTGGCGGTCTATTGACCCCGTCCGCAACAGTGTTTGACTTTCAACAGCACCAAACGCAGTCGCCTGCGCAACCGCAGAACCCACAGCCGCAGTCGCAGCAACAGCAGCAGCAGCAATCGCAGCAGCAGATGCCGCTCGCCCTGGGTTACGGAGGGCAGTTTGCTGGACCTCAGTATCCGCAACAGCAGCAGCTGTATCAGCACCATGCCTCGCAGCAGCAACAACAACAGCAGCAACAGCAGCAACTCCAGGGTCAGCAGCAGCACCAACAGTTTACCCCAATGCATCTCAGCCAGTTACACAGCCAGCATCACCCGCCACAGTTCCAACAAACAGGCGGCTTGCCCTCACCGTCCATTCCACCTGCACCGGTCTCCGGTAGTTCTGGCGCGGTTGGAGTTGGATTTTCCAGTCATGGAGATTCGAGTATTTGGAAACGATGACTTAGACCTTGGGACAGTTCGTTTTGTTAAATGGGTTCTTTTTTCTCCTTTTCTCTTGGTCTTGTTTTTTCTTCGATATCTGCCCGCGCGAATCGTACTCGACACTGCGCGCCTTATTTTTGCTGATGCCAGATGTAACTGCGAAGGCGGTTTGGGGCGTTGGTTGCGGTCTTTTCTTGTTGAATTTCTTTTTTCGTTTCTTGCCGCTTGACCGGACTCAGGTTGTTCATTCGTTGTTAATTTTTGCTCCAGTCTGAGTTGCGATGTTGTCGGCCAAATGGGTGGTATATGTTGGAATGCAGAAAGGGTGGTCGTATCCTTTTTTCTTTTTTTTCTTTTTTTTCTGTTTTTTAGTGTCTATCTCTCGCTTTCTTCTCTTTTCTCTTGGCCCCGTACTTTTCCTTCTCGTGTTTCTCTTTGCGGAGGTTCTCGGACTGTTTTAGTTTCTTTCGTCCAGAATATACTGTCGCGTTTTAAAAGTGGTGTTGGCGTTGCATTTTGTGAAAAAGGTGGGTTGCGCCACCCTCTGTCCTCAATCCCTCTTCCCATCCCCATCCGTTCGCGCCATCGGAGACAAACTGTCGCGGTGTTTCGGACAAGGCTATTGTGACAGGAAGCCGATTCGCTTCGCCAGAGAAAAACCGACCGATCGCCGGGGGGAACCCGTTCGGTTCCATTCAGTGGATGTCTCAACGTATTCGCACAGGGCCTTGTTCACCTCGCCGCGCACTTAGCCACCTGCCCGAATAAGTCCGATCCCAATGCCACCATCGAATCCATTCGAGCTCCTCGGCGAAGTAGACTCCACTGACGTCTACGACGTCGTGCCGTCCGTCGCGCCGACCAAGCCCGCAGCAGCCCAGCAAAAGGACCAGAAGGAACAGCAAAGGAAGACTGGCGCTGACGCGAAGAGCGCTGGCGACAACAAGAAACGCGAGTACAACAACAACAACAATAACAGCAATGTGTCCGGATCTGCTGGACGTGGCAGTTTAGTATTATATTCCTGTTCACTATTGCTTGCTGATGTCTCCTTTTTTTTTTTTTGTTTCGTTTTACTTGTGTCTTGAGTAGACCGTCCTCCACGTGACAACAACTCATCCGCGGCCCCTCAGCAGCGTCGCAACTACACGCCGCGCGATCCCAATGAGACGTCTGATATTGCGCGCCCTGAAGATCTCCAGGAAGGCAGCGCACGTGCAAGCGACCGGCCGGCGTACCGCGCGCGCGACGCCCACCACCGCGGTGACCGCAAGCCGCGCGCAAGTTACCCTGGTAGCGGCAGCGCCGGTGGCGCACCACGTGGCAACCGCAGAGAGCACGACCGGCGCTCTGGCACGGGCCGCGAAGACGGCGACAAGAAGGACCTAGACCGCGAGCCCGTCGTTGCCGAAGTCGAAGGCGAAGCTGATGCCGAGGCCGAAGTTGCGGGCGAAGTAGCCGCTGCTGCCGTCTCCGAGGAGGCTGTTGTCCCCGCCGCCGAGCCTGAGGAGAAGCAGCTGACTCTCGAGCAATACCTCGCACAGGTGTCTGCCACGAAGCTTGCTGCCGCCAGCAAGTCGCGCGTTGCGAATGAAGGCGTGGACGATAAGCAGTGGAAGGGCATGGCTGTGTTTGAGAAGGAAGAAGAGGTCCTGTTTGCTGGAAAGGTTTGTTGATTTTTTTTTCCTCTCAATTTTTTTTTGCAGGAATTTCTCATTACGAAACCCAGGCACCGAAAGAAAAGAAAGCAAAGGAGGCCAAGGAAGGCAAGGTGGCATTGGAAATCGAGGTCAAGTTCGCAGACGAGACTCCGGCGTACCGCCCGCGCGAGGAACGCGGTGATCGCCCGTCGCGAGGCGGTCGTGGCGGTGCTCGCGGTGGATATACCGGTGGACGGGGCGGCAAAGTTTTCGCTACAGCTGCGGCGCGCGTGAACATCGCTGACACGACAGCTTTCCCGTCATTGGGCAGCAAATGAGCGCGCGGCTTCTTGTGTCTGTTTTGGGATTCAATGAAAAAGGGGGTGGAATCGCGGAGGGCCGATGACGGGATTATTGTCTCCTTTTTTTTTTGTTTGGTTTTTTTTTTTCTTGTTGAACAGCAGGTTTCAGTGTTCGGGAGGGTGAGCGAAGGTTGTTGGTTCCAGTCCATAGTTCAAGGCTGCAATGGTAGTTGTGTTTTATTTTTTGGCTTTTTGTTGGGGGGTGAAGTTTGTCTCCCACGGATGTCCAGCACCTTGGTGGCGACCGCCGGGTTGTGCAGAACGAAAGACCATTTGCCACGAAGACAAACTGTGTGTCTTTCGGTGTCGTTCTTTCCTTTCTGTGGCCGACGCGCGGGTTTGAACCCTTTTTGAAAAAAATAGTGATCAAGGTCCCGCGATCACAACAAAGCAAAAAAGAAAATAAATAAAAAAAAACAACAGTTCCTTCAGTCGACACGACTCTATGCGAAATCGCAACAGGTTGTCGATGTCCGAGGTGTACGCGATGCGATGAAAGGCGGGGGCCTCTGAGCAAGTGAGCAAGTGTAGAGTAACGATGGAGTACAAAAGGGGGGTTGGAATGTTTGTTGGTTGGGAGTGTTTGCTGGGGGTGGTGAATGGATGCGCAGTGAAGGGAAGGGAAAAGAGGGAAGCAAGCAGGAAGCAAAAAGAAAGAAAACAAAGCGAAATGGGCTGCATCCCGGCCAGACGCGGTGCTGCACTGCCCAAGAGACTGGGCCCACTGGTGCGCACATACATGTCCCACCCACCCATCCATACATACATACATACATACATACATACACACATACATACATACATACATACATCCTTCCTTCCATCCTTCCTTCCTTCCTCCATCCACTGTCCACCACTGCGCCATCATCTTTATCATCATCATCATCATCGTACTCGACCGTGATGATAGCCTATTCTGTCCATGTTGCCCTGCCCGCCTGCCGCCTTCTGCTTGCGCAATGCCCTCCCTTCCCTTCCCTTCCCCAACGCCCTCCCCCACCTTCCCGCGCCGCGTCCACGCGAAACACACAGCCACACTCACCCTGCTATGCTCTTCACAGGATCCGCTGCTCGAGCCCATCGTCGCCGAGCTCGTGTCGTGCGCAGTCGAAGATATCGCGCCCGTCGTGCGGCGCGTCCTGCTGCGCACTGTCCCCGCGCCTTCGCCCTCCGCCCCCTCGCCCGCCGCCGCCGCCCTCCCAAAGAGCGATCTGCACCACTGGATCCCCGTCCTCAACCGCTTCGATGCCGTGCTGGAGGACTACTGTCGCGCCACTGCCCCCTCCCCCGCCTCCTCCTTCTCCAACCCAGACCCGCTGCTGCCCTTCAGCACGTCGCTCGCGCAGAAGGAGGATGCTGTTATTGCCGTCTTGCACATGTCGCGCTTGCTGTGGGACTGCTGCACCTCGCGCTCACTCTACTCATCCTTGGAGGTACTGCATTAACCTAACTCTCCTCCCTTTACCGCGGGCGGCCTTCTAAAAACTATTACAGCACGTCACGACGCTCCTCACCTCAAGCAACCTCGAAGTTGCCACAGCAGCTTTGCAATTCCTCGTGTACCCTCCTCAGCGCCAGTCAAAGCCACGCCAAGCAAAACTTGCCCTCGCGCCGGCTACCGACGCTCTCCTCGTCATTGCCCAGCGCTGGGGCTCCAAAGACGATCGCCTTGACCTTGCGTCTCTGGTCAAGTCTTCCAGCACAGTCGCAAACACGAACTCGATGAGCAGCGGTGCCGGCGACTTGGACGACGAAAGCGAGCGCGACCGCCAACCCCACCACTCCAGCACCACCGAACCGGCCGCTGCTTTCTTCTTCCAGTTTTATTCACCCTCCTCACTCGCTACCGCCAATCCGCCTGTATCAGGCCCCTTGACTCCCGCGAGATCCTTATCTGCACCCTCATCATCGAACGCGGACGCCGCCGACCCACCACCGCAGACACCGTCGATTAAAAAGCAGTCTGCTGCCCCCACCGCCCCAGCCACAGCTGAAAAGCGAGACACACCCACGTCGTCCACTGCCACCGGACTAGTATCCATCAATGTCCCTGACGTGCGACAGGGATCGCTGAGCGAGCCCGAATTTGTCGAATGGGTGATGCGCGAATACGGTGTCAGCGAAGAATTGCGATTCGCCGTCGTACACAAGGCGAGATGCGCGTTTTCTGCCCTTGATGCACCCAGCGGCTCCCGTAACCGTAAGCGGAGATGGCAATTGATTTTAATGCGCCTGTTGGCGTTGGCTGTTTGCAGTTTAGTGCCCGCTTTTTTTTTTTTTTAAATTTTCTTTTTGCTTGTCTGATTATTTGCACCTTTCTTAGTTTCATTACTTCCGGAAGACGTTTGCCAGAGCAAGTTTTATTTATATGAGCCCGATCTCGCGCAAGTTCTTGCAGAAATTGTGGGCAGGCCCGCAACCGATGGTATCACGTATTCCCTACAAGCAGCTGCTCTGCAAGTTCTCGAAGCAATGTCACGTCACAAAGCACATACCATGGATGTACTGAATGCTGTTGGCGCTGGTGTGAATCATGGCGTGTTGGTTTCGATGACACGGCGCGTTATCGGACTGTTGGAGACTACTGATGGTCCGTTTGAACCAAGATGTCGAATTTTTTTTAGTGACATTGTGAATTTTGTGCAGGCGTCGAACCGGCGGACTTCATTGAAGCATACTTCAACTTTACAAATCAGTTGCTCTCATCTAGCGTTGGCGGAGGCATGGTTACTTCGTCTGGCATTGTCCAAGTGATTTCGAAAGTATTTCAGATCCAATCTGCGAGTCAGATGAAGGTTGTTTTGTTTTGTCTTTTTTTTGTTTTCCAGTTTGGTTGATAAAACCTTTTTTTTTTCTTCCTTTTTCTGTAGAATGTCACAAAGTTTGTAACTTTTCTGGATTTGATGTTCTACTCTTTTCCTGCGGGAATGTCTGCTTTCACTGCGTGCAATGGTGTTGAAATGCTAGTGGCGCGTATTAAGGTTGTTTAGTATTTTATCAATGCACTTCTCATGGCGTTTTTTTTATGGTTGCTTGCGCAGGCGGAGGTCACTTCGTGTTTAGAAACGGCTAGCGCCGAAGGGAACTTGTCCGAGATTTATTTTCTGCAAGCGAGTCTGCTGCGGTCATTTCTCAAATTCATCATGCACATGATGCAAGTGTCTGGCGGCGTTGAGCAGTTGCGAAATTTGATCGAAACATCCTTACCTCAAAGTGTGTTGGCGATTTTCGAGAATTGCAAATTTTTTGGCGCGAACGTTTTCGGACTAGGTAGCATTTTTCGTCTCGTTTCTGCCCTTCCACTGTTAACACCACTTGTGCAGCCATCAACATCATGTCCACATTCATTCATAATGAGCCTGCGTCGCTTCCGATTCTCCAAGAGGCCAGGCTTCCGCAGACGCTTTTGAACCTTGCAGCAACACCGGACTCTCACCCGTTAAGCGCAGAAGTTTTGTCGGCGCTGCCAAACGCATTTGGAGCCATGTGTTTAAATGCAGCTGGTCTAGACGCGTTTCTTGCAGCGCCGAATGCCGTGAAGCTTTTCCTTGGATATCTGGTCAGCAGCGACTCGCATGTTCGCGCCGCATTTGGTGGAGACCGGGACATGCCGAATGTCATCGGCAACGCGGTGGACGAGCTCGTGCGACACCACCCGCGCCTGCGCGACTTGATAATCGAGGCGGTCGTAAATAATGTTGTGCGCTCTGCCGTGGACTTGGGTCGGAAGGAAATCGAGGACTTCACCGCTACTTCTTCGTTTGACGGGATCGGCGACTCTGTAACTGGTGCCGGTGCATGGAGGTTGCGAGTTCCAGCGGACTTGGACAACATCGCGGACGAGGGAAATGCCGGTTCCAGAAAAGAAAGCCGCCTCGGTGCCGTTGTCGAGGTTGTGGCAAAGGTATTTATTTCAATTTGTGTTTTTTAATGCCTGACCTGACTTTCGATGCGTTCTCTCCTCCTCTTCCACCTAGTTTCTCGAAGGCTTGTTTCAGAACCCGGCGCATTGCAAGGACTTTGTGAGACTCGGTGGTGTCGAAATGCTGCTTGAATTTTACTCGTTGCCAACGCTCCCAGTGGAATACGCCTTGTCGTCAACCAGTGGACACTCTCTTTTGTTGCTTTTTCGCATTTTGATGGACAGCAACAAGGAGCACGTGATTCCGCTCCTGCAAAACGCACTCGTCGACGCGCTGAAGGGCTTGGAGGAGTTCATGACCGTTGTGTCTGGTGACGACGAAGGCCGGTCGTGGTGCTACAAGTTCATCGATTTTACAGGTAAATGGTTTTTTGTTTTGAAAACTGAGAGATGACGAATGACTCTTTTCCGAAGACGCGCCACAAGAAACCATTTCTGCTGCGCAAAAGTCTTTCAGGGCGTTCGTAACTGCCGAATGCATTGTTCGCCTGATTTCCGACATGTTCTCCTCGCACCACCACTCCCACAGCAAGAGCGTACAGGCAGTCGTGACCGCATTCGCTGGCGACATTGGCCGGTCGATACTCCCTGCTCTTGGCCTATTACACCGGTGCTGTGTTCTTGAGGGCGTATGGCTTAAAGCTGCTGTCCCGTCTGCGTGGTATGATATGAATCCAAAGAAGTCAACGACATCAGCAACAGCAGCCGGAAATGTGAGCGGCAGTGGTGCCGCTTCCTCTGTATTGTCGCGCCAGGTTTCAACATCGAACCTTCCCACCGGCTTTGACGACGTTGCGTCAGATCATGTCATTGAGGCCATGGTTGAGGACCCCGCGGGTAGCGGGGCGCTCGGTACCACTGCTGAGACTAAGGACTATCGCATGATGAACACATTTTTCTTCAAGGAATTCATGACGCAAATACCAGTCATACTTACCGGAATGTACCAGAGTGTTGTTCGGCTACTCACAACAAAAACCATTTCGCACGTGCCGCACAGGGAGCCAGCGCAAGTGGTCATTGACGCCGTTGCCGCTGAAGTTTTGAGCATCTTGGTCTGGGGTCGTGTGCTACTGGTTAAACCCGAAGCGCGAATCGCGTATCAAACAAACGCTCTCAGTCTCATAGACAGCATGGTAACAGACAAGCGAAATCAGGGTAGCTTGCAAACGTCATGGGTGATTGCGTTCGACAAGTGCGGCGGTATCGAAAAGTTTTTGGCTCTGGCTGTACAAACATGGGATGACATCTGCGACTTGGTTCGACAAGACAACGACAGCGGCAATGGGTCGGATGCTCTCGCGATGAACCTGGCCATGTTCGAAAAATGCATGAACATTGTGGCGATTCTATGCGATATGAAGACGCTGCACAACTCCCCGTTTACGTTTTCGCTGCACGGGAAAGAGCGCGACAAGGCACATCCGGAGTACTTTGATGCGCACGCCCATCTCGTCAGCATGCGTGTTCGAGCGCTGCCGGTGATTGCTCGCGTGTGGGAGTCCGACGTGTTGAAAGAGTTTGCGACTGGGAAAAAGTGCGCGGCCGGCCTTCCGGCGTGGAAGCCGCTCCTAGCATCTATCACGCAGTTCATCAAAGCCGAGGGCGAGGTTGCGCCAACTGGTCGCTCATCGGGCGTCACTACCACCACAGAAACCATCCTCAACGGCGGCGGCTTGCTCGGAAGCTCTCCGTTTGCGCAGGCTCTGTTTGGAAGACTGGGCGGTGGCGGCGGGGCTGCTGTTGCCCCCGTTGTTGCAGACCCCACACGCGTGGAGCAGCTGGTTGACATGGGATACCCGCGCGCCGCAGCGGAGACTGCCCTTGTGCGCTGTGGAAACAACGTAATGCGCGCTGTCGACTATATTCTCTCATACCCGGCGCTGGTTACGGATGCCTTGGCAAACGAGGCTGCTGCTGCTGCCTCCGCCGCTGCCGCCGCCTCCGCCGCCGCTGCCGCTTCTGCGTCTGGTGCAGCGGCGACCTCTGGAGATGCGCCTCCAAGTTCAAGCAATGCTCTAGCGGCGCCAGCGACGGACGGCGCTGCGGAGACTGCCGGAAGCCTTCAGGCTGGGTCATCCACGTCCGTCGCGGATGGTGGAACATCGTCTACAATCGGCGGCGCTGACGAAAACGAGGACAACATGGATGAAGACGAGCCGCCGGACCGAAGCCTGAATGGGCAGCAACAAGAGCCCCTGGCCATGTCATTCATTGCCGATGCGGCGGCAGCGCCGCCGCCGCCTGTTGCTGATTCTGCGGCGAGCATCTTGGCCGAAGAGTCGTCGTCAATGCAAATCGACGAGGAGAGGGAAAACGGCAAAATCAGGGTGGAGGAGAGGGAAAAATGCAACTCCGAAGAACTCGCTCGGCTTCGGGCAGCGTTTGTTGAACGTGCGATCGATCGCTGTTTGTCCCTGGCCGGAGCGGTTGAGTCTGCCACGTTTGAGCTGAAGGACTTGCTGTGCTTGCTGGGAAAATCGAACAGCAACAGCATGTGGCATCGATTGTTTCAAGTCGCTGGAGAAACTTTGGAGGCGCTTCCCGTTGCAACTAGTCAAGATGTTTCTGATCGCCTTGCAATGGAGCTTCATTTAGTGGCGCTGATGATTAATGATGCGTCGTACAGGAAAATACGAGGCGCTGCCGCGAACCCTGCAAGACCTTTCTTTAGCATTGCTGCGAATCACTTCTTTGATTCCGTTTCAAGTTTGACTGCGGAGTCTGCAATTCCGAAGTGGCTGCCTGCTGCAATATTGATAATGGAAGTGGCGAGCGCTGAATGGGACGACGACCAGCTGGTGAACACTGCAACAGACGAGGCTTCAACTTCGAACGCCTCGACTCTCGACAAATTGTTTGAGCCCTTTGTGCACTTGCTGCGACTGCAGTCGTTGGATTCGGACAGCTTGCATGGGTGTCTCCGTGTTCTCGTCAGAATGACGCGGTCTCGCAAGCTGTGCGAGAAGTTTATCGATAGCGGCGGATTACAGGTTCTGTTCAAGTTGCAGCGAGTTGGAGAATTCCCTGCGCAGCTGTCTCTGACTACTGTCATATTGCGCCATTTGGTGGAATCAAAGAGTGTACTTGCGAAATGTATGGAGTCCGAAATCGTTGCGTGGTTCAAAACGGCGCGATCTAAGGACCTGAACAGCTTTGCGAAAGGAAATGCGGCGCTTGTCTGCAGAGACTGCGACCTCTTCACGGAAGTTGCGTCGGCCTTGTGCAGCTTTCCCTCGTACGATCCAAAGCAACGATCGCCGGCGATTGCGCTGAAAACAAAACCGAGTGCTACGCTGGAGGCACTGCTTGTTCGGCCTGAGGATGAGCGTGATACTGCGAAGGAAGTTGTCGGCTTTCTTGTTACCGAGTTGCTGGACACTCTTCGCCAACAGGACCCGTCGGCACCTTCAGAGGATGCCGACAAGGTGGCCAAAAGCATCCACATCAAGCGCGGGTACCTTCTGCAATCGATCGCTGAGCTGGTGGCGTCTTTCGCAGTCTGCAAGAACTACGTCGTTACTTACTCGCGCGCCGCTGACGGCCGTGGCAAAGGGCCGGTGACTCCGAACAAAAGCTCCAAGCACGCGCTTATTCACAGCCTCTTGACCGAGTTGGTGCCGGTTTCGGCTGAAGCTTCTTCGGAGGAGGCAGAAACGAAACAGAAACGCGTGGCTTTGGAAAGCTCGTGGGCAATATCCTTCATTACCAAACTTTGCACGGGTGCTGTTACGGAAGACAAATCGCTCAACGAACAGCATCAAGCGGCATGCAAAACTGTTGTCGAGGGTGTTTCTCGGGCCATCAAGGACTCACTGACGTCCACCGACTCGATTGACCAGCGCTACAACAGATTCTTTGGACTGTCGAATCTTTGCACGCAAATCCTTCAAATCCGATACGCCCCGCAGTCTGCCAGAATCCCGACAAGCCAGAACCCGATACTGGCGGCAACAAAGTCGATGCTTGAGAAGGGCTTTGTGAACACTCTCACAAGTGTCTTGGCTGAAATCGATCCTCACCACCCTCGCGCGAAGACCATCACGACCGCGGTTTTGAAGCCCCTCGAAATGTTGACAAAGCTTGCGGTCAAAATCGCGAAACTGCCTGTGACCGCCGACAAACAAACGGCGTCCGCGAAAAAGGCCAGCAAACTGGCCGCTGACGCGGAAATGGACTCGTCCGACTTTCATTCTTCCGATGACGAGCGCGGGATGGCTGACAGCGAAAACGAGGAAATCAGCAACCTTTACCGCAATTCCGCGCTCAACATGTACAATCCATTGAACCCGGAGGATGTCGACATGCAGGATATTCCGGACTCTGATGACGACGGAGACGATGAAGACGGATATGATGTATGTGTCTTTGCGCAATTTTTCTTGTTTCTTTCGAAGGAACTGAAAGGTTCCCCTTTTTCAACAGGAATTCGATGATGATGATGAGTTTTCGGAAGCCGAAGACGAAAACGATGATGACGTGAGTTGTTTTTTGGTGTGTGGTGTTGAATTGAGCTGTGCAAAATCAAAAAGGATAATTCCGATCCCGAGGATGATATGGAAATAGTCGTACCCCAGCCGTATCATGCTGCTCAAGAGGAATTTGACTCAACGGATAATGTAATGGCTTTTAGTTTTGATTTTTGTTGATGTTTCGCGATCGAACAGGAGGGCGTTGGTGAAGATGGCGATGAAGATATGGACGAGTTCGATGGCGATGAAATTGAAATAGTGGAAGGATCGGACAATGAAGACGACAACCCAGGTACTAGTGGTCATTTTGGGGCTTATCTGTCTCTGATCAATTCGCGTGCAGATGGTGGCGAAGAGGACGAAGAGCCCGATGACGAAGAAGGCGAAGAAGAAGAGGAAGTTGGCGAAGGCGACGCCGAAGAAGAAGATGGCGACGAAGATGGTGCTTTTGATAATGCGTTTGCAACTCTGTTTTTTTTTTTAATGCTGGTTTTTCCAGGTTTTGACCAAGACGAAGATGGCTCTGAGGACGAAGACGAGAACGAGCTCCACATACCGTTTGACGAAGCTGATGGTCAGATGAGCGATGACGGGGCGGGTGGCAGAAACCGAAGACGATACATATGGGATGCTGCTGCTGATGGCTTTGAAGGAGAACTCTTTGACAGGCCGAACGCCCTTAATCGTCAGCCAATTTCGCTGGAAGAAGCGCATCCTCTGCTCGTCAACACACACCAGGCCACGCAAGCACCGCGCGCGACTCAGCATCGTCAAAATGACCGCGGCGGTTTGCTGGGAGCGGCCGGTAGCCAAGCTGACTGGCACAACTTCATCCAGACCCTTGCTGGACCGCAGGCAATTCACCAGATTGAGCAACTCGAACGCAGAGGTAGACCGTTCCGTATCGAAATTCAGGCAAACGGGCAGTCAATCGCTGACTTTCGAGATCTTTTTCGCCGTGGAGGCGGCGACCCAGCTGTGGCCTCTAATCTTTTGCTGGCTGCTGCGGACGTTGTGTCACTTGAGGACAAGTCACTCGTGTCCTTGCACTCTTCAACCATTCAAACTACATTGCAGCGATGGATATACGAAGCTCGTTTGCGATATGGACCTGATTACGCAGATCTCGGGTTGAATGTGACTGACAAAATTGTGGCGTTGCTCTCGCCGGCGGCAATGGCCGAGCGCCTGGAGCGGGAAGCAAAGGAGAAAGAAGAAGCTGAAAGGAAAGCAAAAGAAGAGGAAGAGAGAAAGACAGCTGAGGCGGCTGCGGCGGCAGAAGCTGCCAGAATCAAAGCTGAGGAAGAAGAAAAGGAAAGGATCAGAGCGGAACAGGAGCGTTTGCAACGCGAAGAAGCTGAACAGGAACGCTTGGTCATTCAGACTCTGTCGAGACAGCCAATGGAAGACGTTGCCAGCGATCCTGCACCGCCAAATCCCACCGAAACAGAAGAAACGCCGGCGGCTGCTGCTGCGGCTCCTGCTCGCGTTTTCGTGGAAGTAGATGGCCAAAATATTGACATCACCGGTGCGTTTGTTTCCGTTTCTCGACGGTGCTGATGTTTGTACCAGACACAGGAATTGATCCAGAATTTTTGGCTGCTCTTCCGGAAGATTTGCGGATGGAGGTCATCAATCAGCACTTGCAGGAGCAGCGCCAACCAGCAAATTCAGCACCTTTGATTGGGGACAATCCCGACTTATCGGAATTCTTGAACGCTCTCCCTGCTGACATTCGCAACGAAGTAATGGAGCAGCAGCGCCGAACTGGTCCTTCGAGAACAGCTACGCAGCCTTTGGAGAACTCGTCTTTATTTGCTGGCATCGACCCGCTTGTTCGCCAAGCCGTGTTTGATGGTCAGAGTCAAGCGCTGTTGAACAATCTTCCTCCTACGCTTGTCGCAGAAGCAAGTGAAGTATTTCGGAATATGACTCGATTGCGAGACGGCCTGAATCAAATGAGCCGCCGGGCCGGATCCAATATGGACGGAGCCATGACTCCTCCAACCCAAAAGGCTTTAAAGAAGTCCACTCGCGATGTAGTGCAATTGGTTGAAAAACCGGCATTGTTCACGCTGCTTCGCCTTTTGTTTGTCCCGGAACCTGCAAACAAGGAGGTGTTGAATCGCCTTTTGCTGAATCTTTGCGAAAACAGCAAATCAAGACTCGATTTGATCTCAATGTTCCTGTCAATCCTGTGGGACGGAAATGCCGACTTTGTTCTTCTCGACAAGAATTTCGCACAAATGTCAATCAAAGGGAAAGGAAAGCAAGCCTCGAACATGAAGAAAGTGGTTACTTCGAACGCGCAGACTTTCGACACTGTGCCAAATCTTATTGTGCAGCGTTGCCTCGAAACATTGATATTTCTCGTCGGTACTAACGACCAAATCGTCGTGTTTTTCCTGCAGGAGAATGAGCAGTTTGCGAATACGTTCGGAAAGTATCGCCCTCAGTCGAAGAAAGGAAAAGGAAAGGAGAAGCTTGTTTCAAGCATATATCCGGTCGTAGTCCTTCTGAGTTTGGTGGAACGGCCTATTTTCCTTTCGAACCCTGTACTCTTGGAGTATTTGGTGCAGCTGTTGACGTTCGTGCTGAGGCCGATTTCTTCCTTGACTCCAAGCAAATCGAAGGAAGCGTCGTCCACTGCCGGCCCCTCTGCAGTGGCCCCAGGCGTGTCTGCTGCTGAAGGGGATGCATCTGAGGCTCCTGCAGATACTGCTACTCAGGAAATTTCTGAGGAAGTGCTGAAAGTACCATTGATTCCAGATCAGTATGTGCGAGCAATCGTCCAAGTGTTGACGGTGGGAGAGTGCTCGATCAAGACTTTCCAATACACCCTCACGATGATCCAGCACTTGGCACCATTGAACGACAATAGGTCCATCATTACGAACGAGTTGATATCACATTGCCAATCTCTAGGAAATGCAATAGTCTCTGATTTGGAAGAAGTTGCAGACGATTTACGGAATGCAAAATCAAAAGAAGTCGATGTCAATTCGGGATCAATTGCCAAATTCTCGACAGCTTCGTCCCAGCAAGCTAAACTCCTTCGTGTTCTAAAAACTTTGGATTATATCCATTCAAAACTATACCAAATGAGCAAAGAAAAGGAAGTCATTGCCAGATTGAAGGAAGCCATGGCGGCAGTTGCGTCTTCCAGCACCACTGGAGGAAAACCCGCGGAAAAAATGGACACAGAAGCAGCACCGAAGCCCGAACCGACAGTCGATGAGAACTTGGCGGCAATTTACAAGCGTATTGATGTTTCCAGCCTATGGGCTACACTGGGAAAAGTCATGTCTATTGTTTCCGAAGATGACGAGCTGACTCGCGTCGGAACTGTCCTTTTGCCGTTGATCGAATCGTTTATGGTAATTTCGAAGCCTTTTGTGTCTCAAAAAGCGTCAGAAGCGACGGTTGTTGCAAATTCAGCAAGATTGGTTCATTCATCATCTGGGATTCACAAAGGGAAGGAGCTGCGAACTTTGAGCTACGAAGAAATGTTCAATGTGTTTACAGAAGAACACAAGAAGATTCTGAACGTCATGGTTCGCAATAATCCGACACTCATGAGCGGATCTTTTTCGCTTTTGGTTCAAAATCCTAAAGTTTTGGAATTCGACAACAAACGAACCTACTTTACTCAGCAATTGCACAAGAAGGGACCACGAGAGCATTACGGAAGCATTCAGTTGAATGTTCGCCGTGCAATGGTTTTCGAAGATTCGTACCATCAATTGCACGGGCGGACTGGAGACGAAATCAAGTTTGGAAAGTTGAGTGTGCGATTCCATGACGAAGAGGGTGTGGATGCCGGTGGAGTTACGCGAGAGTTTTTCCAAGTCCTTGCGCGCCAAATGTTCAACCCTGACTATGCCCTTTTCAAGCCTTCTGCAGTAGATAAAGTGACTTACCAGCCAAACCCGTTGTCATGGATTAATGGTGATCACTTGATGTACTTCCGATTTGTTGGTCGAATAATTGGCAAAGCTATTTATGATGGTCGGTTGCTTGATGCTTATTTCACCCGATCCTTCTACAAGTGTATGTTGGAAATACCAGTTGACTGGAAAGATATGGAGGCTATAGATCCGAGTTTCCACAAGTCCCTGCAATGGATTCTGGAAAATGATATAACTGATATCATTGATTTGACGTTCTCTGTGGAAATCGATGACTTCGGGGTTGAGCGTATTGTCGATTTGAAGCCCAACGGACGCAACATTGCCGTGACTGAACAAAATAAGCACGAATATGTAACGCTGATAACGGAGCAGAAATTGACCAAGGCCATTAAGCAGCAGATTGCTGCGTTCCTTGGCGGATTCCACGACATTGTTCCAAAAGATCTGATCAAGATCTTCAACGAGCAAGAGCTTGAACTGTTGATTTCTGGATTGCCGGACATAGACATTGACGATATGAAGAACAACACGGAATATCAAAACTACAGTCAGACTTCGCCGCAAATTCAGTGGTTCTGGCGTGCTGTG
Source organism: Entophlyctis luteolus (assembly GCA_027604725.1). NCBI lineage: Eukaryota > Fungi > Chytridiomycota > Chytridiomycetes > Chytridiales > Chytriomycetaceae > Entophlyctis > Entophlyctis luteolus. The sequence goes on from JADHYT010000087.1 coordinate 76,430, forward strand.
CGGAGTTTTTCGCAAGAAGAGCGTGCGAAACTTATTCAGTTTGCAACGGGAACAAGCAAAGTGCCGCTGGAGGGTTTCAAAGCATTGGAAGGATCCAATGGTGTCCAAAAGTTCCAAATTCACAAGGACTTTGGGTCGAAAACCAGACTTCCGTCTGCACATACATGGTGAGCAATATATAATATATTGGCAACAGTGCAATACTAAGCAGGAAACCCTTTTTTTTTTGCAGTTTCAACCAAGTGGATTTGCCTGAATACGACACGTATGAAGATTTGCGTGCTAACTTGCTACTTGCGATTTCGGAATGCGGAATAGGTTTGTTTCATGTGGTTCCACATCTCTTTTCTTATTGTCTTTGTGCGCGTTATTGCAGGCTTCGGATTTGTATGATGACATGAGCGTTTTTTGTGCAGCTTTTGTGTTGTGGTTGTCGTTGTTGGAATGGCCAGCACGTTGGGAGAGCGGTAATATCGCAGAGCGTGTGGTTTGCAACTTAAAAAAGATGAAGCATGTGATTTGGATGCAGGTCCATAGCAACAGACTTGCAGCAACAATTCGAACGCGAATCGTCGGGCTTCACTAATTTCGGCTTCAATTAGCTTGACAACTTGGTAAGGCAACAGACTCGGACGGCTCTTTTTTCTGTTAGACTGTAAATTGGCAGGCACTGCTACTCAATGTCGGCGTCCGCCGTGATTCTTGTCAATGACTTTCGAAGACAAGGAGTGCCGTTCCACTGTGCGGCTGCCGGATGGGCACACTGAATAACCTTTGCGCTTTCTTGCCGGGACACTTATAGACAAAGAAAAAGCCTTGCTGTCTCACTCTCTTTATCTGCCCCGCCAGTCAAACATGCCCATCAACGTCTGCGTGCATAGTAGTCGTCATCAGCACGGCCGCGGCGGTGGTCCTCCCGCCCATGCGACCTGCGGCGGTCATCATCCCGCCGATCGTACCCAGAGCCGCTTCCGCGTCTGTCGTACTCGGCGTCCCTGTCGCGGTCTCGCCGGCTCCTGCTGTAATTCCGGTCCCTGTCCTCGTAGTCGACACGCGGCGACAGCGAACGGCGACTTGGCGGCGCCCCGCGATACGGCGAGCGCGACCGAGAGCGCGAGTGGCGATCGTCACGCCGCCCAGCCGGCAGTGCCGGCGGATACGCCGTGTATGGCGGTCGCCTGCTATCGCCGCGCCGGTCGTCTTGCCCACTGCCATAGTCCAGATAGTCGTCGTCATATCCCCCGCCCCGGTAGGCATCTCTTTCCCCACCCGACGTTCTACGTGGCGCAGAGTTCGCAGGTATAGCCAAAGGCTGCGCGGCGGCGTTTGCTAAAGTCGTTTCCTTCCCGTACTCCTTCAGTTTCGCTTCCAAGTCGCGCATAACGGGAACTGGAATACGGGGAAGGATAGTACCGAGCCATTTCGCATCAGTCAACAGCACGCGACATACTTTTCCGATTGTCCACACGGTAGGACGGACGCCTCCTTCCACGCGGACCTGTCCGGTAATGAATATCCGAGTTTGTCCAAAATGAAGTACAAAATACCTCTTCTTCATCTTCCAGGTAATCGCCAAACCAGTCCCACAGTTGTGTGGGCTCGCAAACATAGCGCAGATACAGGAAACCGATTGCACGAATGTGGGGAGAATCTGGGTTGTCGATAAGAAATTCGATTTGCTTAACGGTGAGACGAATAGTCCAAAGTTTATACAAGAGACAAAAAGCCGTGGAAGCGTGCGTGGCTTTTAAAAAGGGCTCTGTTGGCGAAAGTCGTTAGACAACTGGAAGCTGCACAAGAAACTGGCAAGAAACAAAAGCCAAATAGGGGAGGTGTACACTTGCGAAGAGGTTTAGAGTGTGTTGCATCATACGACTACAAGCCGCTCTACTCCGCGTTTTCTATCTCTTCTTATTTTTTTTTTTCTGATTCCTTTGATTCCTTGGTTCGAAGACTCAGAGAGTTGATTTGTGCGACTGGCGCGCCGGGTGGTTGCCGCGGAGAAAAATCAACAGAAAAACAGGCCCTCACCAAGTGACGTCACTGCAAAGTGAGAGAATGGGAAACATCAGGGCGATACAGGTAAATCCGACACCAACCGGAGGAATAGATTTCGTCAACTATCTCGTCGAAGGTTTTCTTCTCGAATAGGTTCTTGAAGTAGGGGCTGGCGATGACTGGACGGGAGGAGGTGAACAGTCAGTCAGCAGCGCCTTGATGAAGGTTTCCTCGACGGACACTTACTGTTCTGATAAAGCAGATTGTTGATATTCATAGTCTGCTCGTTGCCGACGGTCTCTGCGGGATGCACGAGGATAAGCGCGGGACAGCCTGCAAGGGAGCACTCAACTGAGTTTGTTGGACATTTTGGTTTTATTTTATTTCTTTTTCGCTTTTTGTTTCAGTTTGCCATGGCCAATGGCAAAGACGCTGCGGGTGCTGATTGCGCAGTCTCTTGCCAACAGGCGACTGCTGTTTAGAAGACATCCAGCCACTTGACACAGCAGACTGCTGCAGGCATACGGCCCCGCAGATGCGACACTTGCGCGAATTTCGGACTGGAAATGCTGGGGTCAAGAATATGTAGGCGTAGAGCTCGCGATCAGAGAGGCAACAAAAGTGGCGCTGCAAGAATCCGCATGGAAATTGTGACGGCGACATCTGCCTCTGATGTCTCTGGCTTTGAAGTGACCAATGGCGGTGGAGGCAATGTATGGGAGGATCAGATGGCATTGAGTTTGGTGGTGGTCGCAGTCCTGCTGACGCGTGCAATAGATGGCGCAAGAGCAACGCGGATGCTGACATGAAGCGAAAGAAACTATGATCCCATCCACCATCGGCGGCCAAAGTTCTCAAGTCTCGAATCGAATTATTTATAGTTAGCGTTTACAAAAGATGATGAAACGCGGTGGTAATTCAAAATGTCGATCCCAAGAACGCAGTTACTCAGAGAAACTGTGCCTCGCGTTCGTGACCGCGGACTGAAAGAGTTCGCGCGTCCAAAGATGTCGACAAGGTCATGCCCATCCCTATCAAAACACGGAAAGAATTCGGGAACTACGCAGCAAAAGTCGCCTTGGTCGTGGCCGTGGGCAAAGCGTTGTTTCGAAGCTAGGCAAGGCCTCCACATCTTCGAAGCTGCTTGAGGACGGGATCTCGGTTGGGGCTTAAGAATCGCGTGACACGAGGAGGGAATCCAAAGCTAATTACAACAAAAAAACACCCAAAATGGACAAGGCGCAGAGTCAGTGTTTACTCACCTTCGTCGCCGCCATCCACTGACCTGCCGCAGTCTACCTTGCAAAGTTCGATAAGGAGCTGTCGAAGTACCCCTTCGCCGTGGAGGTCGAGACTGTGCGTGCGCTTTTTTATTACTGTTTGTCAAAAGAAGACACTTAAAAAAAAACAACACAATCAGCGCACGAAAGTTCCAAAAACATACATCTTTGGCGGTTTTCTCGCGCTTTTGGCCGTTTTTGTGTTTTTCAATATTTTCGGCGAGCTTATCACTGGTCTCATGGGCTTTGTTTGGTGAGTGGTTTATGCTCCCGGTTCGTTTCCCCATAGTTGTCTGTTTTGTCCCGAACGCGGATTTCTTTGTTCATATCTGGGAGGATATAAATCTTTGTGGCATTGCTTTTGCTGTGTTCCCTGCTTGGTTGCGGTGTTCCAACTGTACTGAACGTGTGAATCCGCTACAGGCCTGCGTACCAATCTTTCAAAGCCATCGAAGCACACGACAGGGACCTTAACACTCAATGGTTGACGTACTGGACCGTATTCGGCTTCTTGGTTGGTCAACTTTTTTTTTCTTTCTCTCAATGCATTCATACCGTTCCATCAAGAATGTAATCGAAGTGTTCAGCGACTTTTTGCTGTACTGGATTCCGTTCTACTACGCATTTAAGGCTATTCTTATTCTGTATCTGGTTCTGCCGCAATTTCACGGCGCCAAGGTCGTGTACGAAAAGGTTCTCGAGCCGTACTTGCTGAAAAAGCAGTCTGTGATTGATGCAGACCTATCTAAAGTTTGTCGATCCCTGTATTACTTCGCCGTGTGCTAATATTGTCCCTTTCAGATCAAGGCGAAGGCTGCTGCTGCGCTTGGCGAAAGTGCCAAGCAGGATTGATGAGGCAAATATGCACCGTGGCTTCGTTCGAGGAACCGAGACTGGGAGACTACCAAACAATAAACAAAAGATTGATTTTGTGCGGTATTTTTATCATATCTCCAAGTCAAGCACAATTTTGAACCCAGGGTTCGATTTCCCCCTCCAACCATCCACATCGTTTATCCCAAACTCAACAGCGCGGTTGCATTCCTCAACCACAAAAAATGCATTGAACCACACAGAGCATAATTTACGGCCTAGTCGAGAATACAAAGCGACACAAACATTTCCGTGCACTCTGCTGTCAAACGCAAATTCAGTCGTTCTGGCTTCAAAACCCCCGGCATATGGTTTCTTGGAGTTTCCTGAGACAGCGCTCCCACCATCTTCCCACGTCAGTTTCACTCGTAGATCAGACAGCGAGGATCCAAAAACATGCACAAATTTGACACATGCTTCCACGCCACTCTGATATTGGTTAACTGCCAACCCCAATTCGCCAGCCAAACACCGTCCTGCAGCAAACTGTTCAAAATACTGTACCCATCGTTTCTGGCCCGAGACCGTCAATCCTTCACCGCGACCCGCGCGCATGCGCATCTGAGTGTACACTGCGAAGGCTTCGGCTGCTGTCGACACTGTCCGTAGAAGCAGCAACACTGAGCAGCACACAACGCCCGTCCGCCCCTTTCCTGCTTTACAGTGGACCACGGCGATGTGCGTGGGCGACTGCGAAAGCCACGACACTATGTCTTGTGTCACAGACAGAAGAAGTTGAAATGGCGGCGGAGTGTGATCGTCAAAAGGATAACAAGCAACTTTTTTGACGGGGAAATTAGAGCAGCGACTAGAAAAGATAATACACCTCGACTGTGAAAGCTTGTTGGCGCATATTGCAGACTTGGTTCAGAGCAGAGATTGAATACCTTGTACTCATTTAAATGTTTCGCGTCGAGGAACTTGAGAACCTTTTTTTTTTTTTTTTTTTTTTTGGGTTTCACGAAGAAAGTTCAGGCATTCGAAGTTCACGCAACGAAAGCAAACGTCGTTCATCCGATTGCGGTACAGATTCATAGGAGCTTTTGGTGCGGGAAATCCCATGGCGATGAGGTTTGGCGCGACATCTTGAACAGGTCCGTTTCAAAAATACTCGTTGGAAGCGGACTCTCACAGGCGAGATCCAGCTCAACACCAAGACGGCGGTCTGATGTGCGGACCTTGCCTTGTGACACAGTGCGTTGCAAAATGAGCGATATTTTTCCAAAACAAATAAATGTCCCAAGAACATTGCGACCAAACATTTTAAACCCTGCCGCACGGCCAAAACTGATCTAAATGTGGTCATTTTTTGCTACTTTGAGAGCTACCCAACATCGTTGCAATTTTGCGTGGGAACTAATAATTTTTTTTGTTTTTTGAGAGCAACTTTGCGCTCGAGTCGCTCGGTGAACAGTAATACAAATAGGCATTTCTTAAAAATATGCAGTATCAATTTTCCGATGCTGCCACTTGGTTCTTGTTTTTGAATTTTGAAATTTAGTTTCCCACAGAAGAATTTCGTTCGAAAAAAGTTTTGAGCTGCTTATTTGCGTCCGTCGTGTAATACAATGCAGAAAAATTTGCCCATCTGGCAGAACTGTCACATAGAAGGCTATTCTAGGAGTTTGCGATTGACAATCAAAAAAGCACGTTATTTGCTATTGCGTCCCAAAAAAATGCAAAACAGTATACAAACTGTTGTGGCTCGAAGCAAACCCTTCTAGGTCATTTCAGCTTTTGCGATTCGTGTATTATGGTTCACATTCACAAACATGATGACAAAACTCCAGGATATTAGTTACACAGTCGCAACAAAGAAAAAACATGCGCTGCTAAACATACACTTTAATAATGCAGTCGAATAAGTCATTGACAACGAAGTGTGAGATGTTTTCAGTCACTGAACACTCCTTCAGTTCTCCCCCGTCAACGCTTCCCAGTAGTTCCCGAATGCAGCAGTCATATTTGCCAAGGTCCTCAAATCAGGCTTCTCCGCTTCGACAGCAAAGTCGGTTTTCTCTTCGGACTCCATTTGATCTGTTTCGACAGCCCACTTGCGCCAAAGCTTCTTTGCAATTCGCTCTGCAGCAATACGGCCGCCAATCAGGTTCCCGGCCGTGGGCCCAAGAGCAAGCCCGCAGTAGGAGCTCATGAGGTAGAGCTCCAAATTTCCCCATTGTAAATCTGTCAAATATGAAACAGCGGAAAACGAAAATATAAATATATATCAAGGAATTTGTTAACGAAGGCGATAGATACCATGATTCAATTCTGGCAATCCATCCACAACAGGAATCGGGTTGTTCTTCAAAACGTTCGCAAAGCAAGGCTCCTTTCTTATGTCAACGACTGACCCAGTTCCCAGCCAAATCAAATCGAAGAATTTCCTTTGGTCTCATTTTTACTTCTTTTTTTTTTAACGTTGGTGCGCGAACGGCGAGAGAAGTGATGCTGGTGGGCGGCGTCATTGAGGACATTAAAAGGAGACCTCTCGAGGAGATGACACAGCAAGCTCAGTGCATGGGGACCACCGCCGATAACGAGGAGGTCGAGCATGTCAGCGAGTGTGCTTGAAACCTCGACTTGTGCAGTCATTGCAAGCTGAGCAGGAAAAGAAAGCTGTGGGTGAGGAACCTTTATTTTCCGAAAAGGGAGCGGTATAAATAGCGGATTTGAAGTCACGTGACTCGGGCTAAATCGGAATTCGCGTCATTCTGTCCCAACCTCAGATATTGCTGTTAGGAGTCCGATCCGGAATTGTTTCGGATTCCTGGATAGTCTCGAAGCAGTTCTTAGGGTGGAGCGCATAGCGAGGTACGCCAGAAGGCAGGTGGCGGTTGGGTATTACACTATGTTACGGTGCATGGCCCAACCGATGGTTGGTACCCAGAAGATGGCGACAGCACTGTTGTCGCCGCGCTTGATGTAGATACAATCCCATTGCCTCCAAACCATTTAAAAGCCCGCAGTGGTATCAGATAAGTTTGACAGGTTGTTAGATTGACAGGTTTTGCCCAATGTGTCCTGGCATTTGGGAGCCAAGGTGTCAATTCCTTCAGTAAACCTTATATCACTAGGGTTTCCCATTGCTATGCTCAAACCAAAGTATCTGTGGTCACTCCATTGGGAAAGATGCAATTGCAACAAGAATTGTTTGGGATTGCAGTCTGTTGTGTTGTTCTTCTTTGCAAAGGTAGGTTTTTTATTTTATATTGAGTGACATGTGAGAATTAGAGTGGCGTGTGGAACCTCGCAATTATTTTGTCCGAAAGAAATGGTCAACCAAATCTTCTTCCTGAAGTACAATGATAACCAGCCGGTAAAGATCGCCGCTCATCACGACAGCCAAAGAGTTAAACGTGAGTGGCCGCTGATCATTGTCGCTGATGTGATCTGGGCTGTTAAACAAACAATCCCTTCGAAACTGGGTGCCATCGATCCTGACGAACTCACACTCCACCTGCCTCCCGGCATGCCCCGCAGTGCACTCCATGAGGACTGCTTCGTGAATTTCGTTGAATCTGATACAACGCTCCGGATTGGAATGCCTCTGTCTCGGTTGGATGGGATTGGCGCTGATGATGCCCATCCACTCATCATCAAAAAGTCATGTGAGATTCTCATGCTCCTCCTTGATTCCTGTATAAATACATCTAGCCCCATTGAATTCAATTGGATCATGGCAATCTATCAAGTTTAGTAAGTCTGAATGGAAAACCACAAGTGTCGCAGTCCGCAGTTACAATTCGACCGATGCCTTCTTCAATCTTGATTATTACTATGTTTCCGATTCTGGCTTGACGTCATCTACATTGATATTGTACTGTCGCTCGGCATTGCGACGGCAGTTTGAATTCCTTCATGCTTGATGAGGATGTTCTTGGCTGGATCCTCGGCTCGCCTAGAATTGGCAAGTCGGTGACAGCACTCGCTTTCATATCAACAATCCCAAAAATGGTTTGGTCCGTGACTTGGATGCACATGAGCCATCTGGGGTTTCCCATGTAGTAGGGTTAGGGTTAAGTTTGGAGAGCGAAAAACGAAACTTCTGGTGTTGTTTGGACACCGAGTAGTGCTCATAGTCCGGAATTAACTCGCAGGTTGCCGTGGAATTGTCAACCTCGGACGTAACAGTGAAAGATTTGATGGCACCGTTATACACTGTGTACTGCACTTTCAACTCTTTCAGGTTTAGCCTACCCGTAGTATCGTCGAAGAAGCCGCCTGCTGGTTTACTCGAACATGAAATCGAATACTTCAGGGCGTCGTCCTGTTGGACGCTGATGGCCTTTGTCGTCCGGGCGTGCGAAAATCTGAGAATTGAACCGAGTTCATCCGAGCAGGATGGTTTCTTGCTATCTATTGGAGGGTGAGACGCCGTTGTCATCAAGAATCCGTTCCATAAACCAATCAAACCGTGATTATCATTTGAATGGTGATCAGCCAAGAATTTGTTGGAATTCACAATGGCAGTGGATGTTGGAGTTTACGATGGGGATGGACGAAAAAGGTGATGGGAATTTATTGTTAGGAGAAAGTATGCACCCCAGTGATGAGGTGTCTTGCGGTGATT